>ML777380.1:593754-638043 GCA_009831015.1 Picea engelmannii | reverse complement strand
GCTGATGGTGCTAGCCATAGTACTCAGAACCTAGCTTCCGTTGCGTGGGAAATCTATGCCCCAAAAAATGAACTTATATCTTTACGAGGTGTATGTCTTGGCTCTGCAACCAACAACATTGCAGAGTATAGCGTCGTTATTGAATTATTGGTTGATGCTATCTCACTTGGAATTCGTCATTTGGTTGTGCGACTTGATTCGCAGCTTATAGTACTACAGTTAAGTAACATCTACTCTATTCGAAGTCCTACTTTGTTACAGGTGTATTTGCGAATTCGTCTCTTGGAATGTTATTTTGATCACATTTAATATCAGCATATTCCTAGATGTCTTAATACATTAACAGATGCATTGGCTAATTATGTATTGGACAAACATTTGAATCATTTATAAATCAAACACATTCTAAATTAACACAATATAAAGTAACTGGTAGAAACCATCTATATATATAACGATCAAAAGAGTTTTTACAAAAAGTTTGTCCGAAGACCAAAATATCAAAATTTGAAGCTTATAGCTTCTACAAAATGACGTCATGGATGACGTTCACAGTAACACACGACTGCCCTAGAAACCCTATGGAGCAGTCGACTCATAGTTGCTGATACCCCTACAGTGTGACGTTGATTGCGTCGTGGAACCTCTTCCAGAATCATATCTGGAATGTCTGCTGTCAGACCCTCTAAATTTTGTTCCACCACTTGATAATATTTGGCATACTGTGGTGTTGCTGCTACCTCTCCTCGCCTCTGGATAGGATAAGTGCCAGGAGGTCTATACGGTCCAACATCTATGTTATCAACAAACATTTTTTGTTAGTCTTTGGATAAATATATAAAAACAAAAACATTTGAATATGATAAAAATTCACAAAAACATTTAAAAAGAGAAAATGTGTGTACTTCTTACCAAGGTCACCCCATTGAGCGTCCTCAGGAAATGCCAAATCCGGATCTCCTCAAAAATCCAACCCGGCATAAGCGTAGTCATCGACCATCAACATCTGGTTGCGAAGCCAGTTAAAGAAAATATCGTCGTACTTGACGATTGGTCCTGCCACGTGCTGAGTCATGAGCCGACACCATCCCTAGGACCCAGTAAGTTCCACTCAACCTGAAGTCTAAATACAGGGACCCTCTCAAGGAAGAAAGACACTAACAAAGATCCATAACCAAATTGTTTTAATTCACCTCGCCTGCATTTGGTTAATTGCTTTTTGATACTGCGAAGCACAACATCTGCCCAGTTGAATACTCGAGGCTCAGTACACTCGATGGTGTACTCGAAATAGCTTTGTAATTCCATATGAGGAGAAGAACTCCCATCCATCCGAGCTATAGTAAAAAGAATAGTGCGGAGGGTCAAGTCTTGTACCCCCCACATAGCCACTTTTCCTTTTTTCCTCTCAACCTCAGGTACACAGTATTGATTGCAGTACTCACTCATCTTTAGCCCGCCACCTCTACTACTGGTTAGACTGACATAATACCTGCGCATGGACAATCCATTCAAAAAGTATATGTCCTCAATGTCTATGGATAGAGTGTGAGCTCCTATATTGAAAACTTGCTGATCTGGGTCCCACATACGGACCAGGTACTCTAGTAGTCTGACTTGGGCCCTCATGCCCGGGATGCGGAAGTATTTTAAGAGTCTACAATCTCTCAATGCAGCTATGGTAAGAGGATGATTCTTGGCATTTGCATTATCCTCTTCATGTTCTCTTTCACGCCACTCAAGCACCATTTTTATGGCTATTTATCTGCACAAGGAACATAAAAGGAGGATTAATAACTTTTTCATGCCTTAGAGTTTTTTCATTTGGCTAAAAATTTAAAAAAAAATTGGGTTTTTCGGTTCTCGCAGGTGCCCCATTAGTACAGTGCAAGAACCTCGCAAGTGGCTTAAATCTCACCTGTGAGAACGCATCATTCTCGCAGGCCCCGTATGGGCTGCCTGTGAGAATGCATACGGGCATGTAGGGTTCAAAAAACAATTTGAAACTAAAGAATTAACCAATGAAATGAAACATTTTAACCATGAAAATGTCAAGGATGAAGAGCTTACCTTAATGCTACAGACAGCTCGTTGAATGATCTCTTGTAGCTCCCACGAATTGACACCAAACTCGGAGGGTAAAAAGGGGGTTTTGGAGCTCAATAGTGGAAATGTAAAATGGTATGGTAAAAAAGAGTTTTGACTCATTTTATTTACTTTTCCTATATCATTTTGGGTTTTTTATGCTTATTTATTGATTAAACCTAGGCCCTAATATCAGGACGAGTGTAATGACTTGTAGGTGTGATGACGTTGATAATTAAAGACAAGGGTATGGACATATTTTTCTTCATTATGGCGTGTTTTTTATTGTTTTTATGGTTTTTACATAAAACCTCGAGCATTGTTTGTGTCCTTTCTTGCGCTCGTAAAAACATGAGAACGTGGTCGAGCATACTTTTATCACTTTTTCGGGCTCAACAAGGTTATATGAAAAAGGAACCCCCCTGGAGTCCTCTTTAAACTCTTTTCAGACTCTCTAAACATGAAAAGATCGCCGAGTGACCTTGCTATTTTCACGCTCGCTAAAGTATTTGAAGTACGCGTCTGGTGAGCGATAATTTATCTCTTTTTCGGTCTCGTCCAGACTATTTTACGAAAAAGGAACTGAGAGAGTTCCATTTTAAGTGTTTTTCCAAACTCTATAATCTTAAAAAACCTTCGAGTTTTCTATATCTAGACTCATTAAACAAACATTGACAGACCCATGATGGGACCGAACCACTCCTTCTTAGGGTTCGTTAAAAATACTCTGAGGGACTCGTCTGAAGGATGAGCTTCTATCAACAAGCATATGTTATCCTCCTCAAGATTGTGTAAAAATAAAGAGGTACTTGCCAGAAATGGTGGGGGAAAATTTGGGAAAGGGATATGTTTCATCTTCGTATTGATTGGCAGTAAGTATCGCTCTTAAACATGACACCCCATTTTCATCATTTGAAACTGGTTTGGGAAATCCATTTGTCTCTCATTCGATTTGCTACAAGGTCATTCCCTGTGTCATATTTGAGTCAATGCTGCGAAATCATTGGTCGTGTCGTTCATATGTTCAAGAGAAGTCCATATGAAACCTATATTGAGTCGTTCATCTACAGTTATCCATTATCTCCGTGTCGTCCTTCTCTGTGTCAAGTCCAATTCACATCATACTTTGTTTCACCTTCAAAATCTGTTACTCATTTCGTGTCATTGATGGGGGATACATCAAGGCCCTCCTGTGACGAGTTTTGTTCCGTCGACTTTAGCTCATTATCCCGAATCAAGACTTAGAAATTATTTAGTACCTTGGAGCTTGCATGCCTCAATGGCAAGTTTCCTCGCTTTCGACTGTGGGTTTACATCATTGACCCCTCATCAAAATATTCTGTCGGATGTTCGACATCAACTCATTTATTCACACTTGATGGATTGTACTATGGTACCTTGGGAGTCATTGACATCAATGGTGATTTCCCTCGCACTTGTTAATGGTTACATCAATGACCGGTAATCAAGTGGTTTCTTCCATGTTCGACTTCAACACATGTAATCACATGGTTAGATTCGTACTTTGGAGACGAATTTGAAGACCCTGGATATTAGCTTTGCGATCCAGGTTGCGACGAAGTATGTATAATTTGTGACACATAGATCCACTGTGTATGTTTCATGGCTATGTCGTCTTGATTTGAAATGTCTCGCATAGATCCACAGTGTATTCAGGTGGCTATGCTATATTTTGACGGCATGGATCCATAGTGTATGATTGGTGGCCATGACCTTTGTCTATAATGTCATCAGTCTGTGATCTAAGTATGGAATACCTACCTCAGAATTGATATATATGATACTCTGCAGATGCTTGATTGTTCGCAGGTTTCCGATTAGATGTGCTCCTGGTTCTCGACACACACATGTAGCTTACAAAGTCTATCGGCTGTCACTGGTTCCAACCTCATACTTTGGGGGGCATTCTGTTACCCATGATTTTGGTCATCATGATGATGTATTGATGATGGTGTACTTAGGCTCTTCATAAGAACTTTCTCCTGAGAAAAGTTACTTTCTTCTCTTTCCATAAATCACATTTTTGAGGACAGTTCGTAGGCTGCTAGTATATTTGCCTACGAGAATGCATGATTCTCGCAGGCTGCCTTAAGCCAGGGTGCGAGAAGTTCAAACTGTGTTGTATTTCTAGGGTGCGAACTCTTTATAAAGAAGGGAAAAAGATGAATTCTTGAAGCTTCTAGAAGGGAATCTTCTAGAAGGATGAGATGGCATTCGAATGGTTACCTAAGTACTAGATTCCCTGATATTTTGGGATCATTCTTATCCAAGTAACTAATCCATTCTTTCCTATATATTGAGGGAATTATCATGGAAAAGGTTAGAAGAAAACAAGCAAGAGATTCATTGGAGAATTAGTGAAAAGGATTGTGTGAAGGACTGATGCTACAACAACTAAGAACTCCAACAAGTATATCAAAGGTGGTTGATTTTCTTCATGCAAGTGAGAAAGTGTGTGTCAGAGTCAAGGGCCATCAAAAGGAAGGTTGCAACATCAAGGCTCAAGTTGTAATCTTTGCTTTCCATAAATATGATACAGTAATATGTCCCTTTCCCATAAAGCTAATTCCACTTTATTGTATAACTCCTTGATCATATACATAGATTGACTGTTGAATAGATTGTGTTTTCTTCACTTTGGTTGGTTTGTGTTGTCTTGGTCTTGATCGCACAAGAGCACTGGAGTGAAGCAGGGGCAACAAAGACCATATTAAGCGATCATAAGGTATGTTCTTTGTTCTTTCCTTCTAGTACATTCAATAGTTAAAATATAGGGAAAGAGTATTATTCTGTCTTGTTTTGTTCTAGATCCAGGTGGATCTAGGGAGATCGGTTTGTGTCTGCCGTTACGGATTTATCCAATAACAATCGATTACTACAATTAGTCTGATTTTAATAGGATATTTACTTGAATCATATTCTCGATAATGATTAAGGAGTCCACTATAACAATAAAATAACATATATTATAGGACTGGGAGACGTCCATACCTTGTAAAATATCATAGTCTTTTTCCAAATTATTTGAAGCGATTCCAAGAATCCCTAAAAAAAGTACTTTCGTATTATCCATTAGGGTTGTAAATAACCCCCTTCACACCTAGAACCCTAGGATTATTCTTAGAAGAAACATAAAAAAGAAAAGGAAGGAGAATTGGCTATCTCTGCAAGTCTTAAAATATATGGGGGTCATATGAAGCTGCCAACAAGATCTAGAAGAGAAACATGTTTCTGGATTTTTGAAAAAGGAGGGGGAGAGATGAAACTAATATAGCCATATCTCTTCATCATTTTCCAAAAAATGTGGTGAGGGGAGAAAGGATATTATTTTCAACTAGGAGAGCAATGGATCTTCTTGCCACAAATTGTAGCTTAGATTACTCTTTCCTAAAAAACACTTGGTTCCTTTCTAACCATAGTTTTCAACATATATATGTAGGTAGAGAAGAACAAATTATTTTCATTAATTGTTTTATTTTGGAAAGGTCCTTTGTATAATTTGAAAAATTTATCAAAAATCCCTTTCAAGTTATTTGGATACCTATACATGTGTGCCAATCCACGAATAACATGCCTCTATACATGATTATAAAAATTGCATTCCTTGATAATACAATGAGTAATTAGTATATTGTGTATGTAAAGAGTGTATATTGAAGGACCTTTGTTCCCTCTTTTCATTAAATTGTCATCTTTAAAAATATTCCCATACACCAAGGTCTAGAAAAATATATTTATTCTAAGAATGCCATATGATTGACATATTTTCCCCATATTCACTAAGTAACAAATCATGCACCAACTTCTTTGATCTGTGAAGGTATGACATAATGGTGCACATCCTTTAAGAGAGAATATCAACTATTCTACCGCTGAGGAAAGATGGTTTGGGGAGATCCAAAATTTTATCCTATCCATCTTCCCCCACTATACCAGAAGGAAATTCCATCCAATGAGTTTTTAGCTTATGTAGTTAGCCAACCTTTCATAGGTCGAAGTTCATGGATTGATTTTAGTGGTTTATTACCCATAATACTATGCACCACCAATCTATTTAATGCTCATTCCCAAGGACCCGAGAGATTTCTGAATTTAGGGTGGGAATGAATACTTTCGACAACATCCATATTGGAGATCCTTCCCTTACTTTGTGTTTTTTTTATAAACAATGTTTCCTCACATGCACAAAATATTTGTTATGTATGATTTTTTCACACCAATCACATGTCAAATGATAAAATGCTAGAGCAGCTTGGCACCCATTGAAAGATTCATCAAAAAATATTATTTTATTCGAAGTCCTCCATGTGCCTTAGGTGGTCTCATTGTGGCCCAATTTACCAAATGAAAATGTTTAATATCGGTTTTCCCACCCCGCTAGAGGAATTTTCTTATTTCTTGTGCAATCTAATGCTTGATTGGAGTTAAAATATTTGAGTACTGAAAAATAGGTAAAGATGACAAAACATATTTTATGAGAACTAGGAACTATTAGGTTGAGACAGTGAAAACCCCATAGAGTAAATTTAGATTTTTTTTTGCTTATCAATTGGTAAAACAAATGACAGGAATAGGAAAGTAGACAAATATGTGCGCCTCAATATTTAAAAGAGGACCAAGGAAATTGAAAGGTACTAGATATGGAATTAAGAAAAAATTTACTCACATTCCATGTATAAATATGGCTCTTGTTGTTATTAATCATACTTCCTGAGACTTGAATGTAGAGGTCCATGATTTTATGAAACCTTGTCATCATTACAGTTGAAGAAACCTCTAGTAATAGTGTCATCAAAAAAATGATATTGATTGATACGCTTGACTCCACACACTATTCGTAAACCTATAATATTTCCATTATTTGTCTTAGCTTCTAGTAGCCAACTAAAATATTGAACCATGATAATATAATGGAGATGAGACAAAGAACAACATTTCCTAAGACCTATGTTGGCTCTAAAGAATCCTTGATGAGAACCCATTAACTAAGGGATATATACAGATATTGCAAACACATGTAGAGATTCAATTGATAAATTTGGAGTAGAAACCCAATTTCATAAGAACGTCAAAAAGGAAAGAGTGTCTAGCTCAATCAAGTGTGTTAGCCATATTTGACTTGATGGGAATATATTTGTTTCCTTTCTTTTTTATGGAATGAATCTCCTCTTGTACCAAGATACTGTAATCCATGATTTTCCTTTCTTCCATGAACCCTCCTTGATTCTCTAATATTATATGTGGAAGGAGATTGAGTCTATTATCTATAATATTTTTATAAATTTATAAGATGTGTTACATACGGATATGGGACAAAATCGAGATAAATAGGACATATTCTCTTCTTTTGTAATAAGAGATAAAAAGGAAGAGTTAGATGCTCCCCCGATCCTGAAATACTTGTGAACTTATCTAATCATCCTAATAGAATCATATTTGATAATACTCCAACACCCTTGGTAGAAATGAATAGTGAACCCATCTACACCCGTGGTTTTATCTCGAGCAAGTTTCCAAACTTCTTTTTTGATTTCATCCTAGAATATCTCCTTGCTTATGATGTATTTTTCCTCATGGAAGACCAAAGAGTTGAATGCTTTCTAGAAAATTCGTTGATTATCTCAAGTCAACTCTTTCCTTATTTGTGTATAAATTGGTGAAATGTGACAATGATACTTGTTGGCCCTTGACCAAGTTTTGGGAACACTTGGTCATATTTGACTGTTTTTGGGACTTCGACAACCTGTCGAAGATGGAGCACCAGACGAAGCGGAGATTGCAGAATCTCAACCCACTTTTGGGTCCCTTTTTGGGGTTTTGGGAATATTTAATGGGAAAGGGATGTCGGCCCATGGGTTTACCCACGCTTAGGCCCATTTTGTATGTATAAATAGAAGGATAGGAAATGTAAGAGAGGGAGTCAAATAGTACATCTATGTGATGTATGTGAAGTGCAAGTTGATAAAACATAAACAAAAACAACAACATGGCAGAAAAGGCTCACTATTCAATTGATCCAGGTGGATATCGGTGGCCACCCACCTTTTTCGACTGGCTCAAAATAGTTTTCTGGCAATTTTGGCAATTTACTATTTTTAGTAGGTTTTAACTTCCAGGGCCATTTTGAGGGCCTAAATGAAGGTTTTTTGAGATCGAGGTTCTCAATGATAGCCGAAGGCATATTGATCCCCCAAAATGAATCTCCTCGACGATACCTTTCCAACAAGCTATCACACGCCTAAAACGGAGATCGTATGCAAACGTTACGACCCCGGGAAGTTGATGAACTAACTTACCCAAACGGGGCCCACATGACTTTTGGCGCTTCATCTCCTAGGGTTAGGTTTTTGGATGTCTATGACTTTTGGCATTCTCATCTATTGTAAAAGGGCCTCTAGAGCCTCATTGTAATCATCTTCTCACGGATGCGATTAGCAGCCACATCTCTTCTCAGAGATAAGCTACCAGCGCCCTAGCTAGTTTATTTCCATTCTGTCTATAAGCATATTTCAGTCATTTGTTATTAATGAAATCAAGTCTTATTTCCGCTGCATCTCTGCGTTTATGTGTATTTCTGTATTTCATTGTGTTCCTACATAAATCCGGATCATCAATACAAAAGAATTCACTCCAATGTTACATATTTATAGTACAATGGGTGATGCCACCTCATAGAGAGATTTGCTCTAGATCCTAAAATCATGCATGATGACTAGGCTAGGTAATATTAACTAACTCATTAGTCATCACTTGAGGATATATTACTAATATCCTAAATGAATAATACAAATATAGGTGACAATTTAGACTTAGTGATTGGTAAAGGTAAGCCATAGGCTAACACAAGTAAGGTCTGTAAAATCTTAGTGCCTATATGAGACTTGCAGAAGCTGAGTGCAAGTTACTGTAAGAAGTGGTAGAAGGATTTTGTGTTATAATGCAAGGAAGAAGGATCTAGCGAGCTGCGCAGATCTTCTGTCCTGTGCACAAAAGGGTTTGGTGGCTCTGTGCTTGTAACCTCTTGGCCGACGATAATAAAGAAGAAGAGTTGGTGGACGTAGCCCCAGGGTGGGGTTGAACCATGTAAATCTATGTATTATGCTTTATTCCTTGACTTGATGTTCTTATCTATGTTTTTTCTAAGTTCTTTAATATATTTAGATAGATCTATTTATGCTTTATGCTTATTAGATGTAGTAGATATGATATGTATGAATATGCTTAGTGTTGATCTACTAGATCTGATCTGTTTTACTATTGCTAAGTGCTGAAATAATTTAGATCTAAATGAATTATGCGATGCTCTGTGATATTTGTGAAGTATAATAAGGGTTGAATATTGATGAATGATCAATGCTAAGTTCCCTGTAAGTGATATAATCACAAATATGTGTCCTACAACCACCCCTATTTCTACCTTAAGTGAGACTTCATCTGCTTCGTAGGTGTTGTCGAAAGGGATGGTAGTTAGGGTTTTGTTCGTGCGCTCTTGTAGCGTTGAACCCTGGGTATGCCCCTATGCCAACAAATGGTTTCGTTGCCTAGACCTGAAACTGTGATTGATGGGAACTGAGGAAGAAAAAAATTTGTGCAAAGATTCGTCCTGAATCTATGGAAGCTCTGTGCGTGGATCTGTGCCCTAGTGTGCAATATTCCACTTGATCTAAAAAGATCTGTGCTAAATAAAGAAGGCTAGATCTAAAGAAAATAAGCAAGATCTGAAGGCTTTGTGCTCTAAGAAAAGTAAAAGTGGAAGTTTCTGAAGAAAAGAGATCATATCTGTAGAAAAGAGGTAAGATCTGTAAGCTTTGTGCTCTAATAAAGGTAAGAATAGTTAAAAGTTATTAGATCTGGAAGTTTTGTGCTCTATAGAAGTAAGACAAGTGGAAATTTGTGTTTCTAAGGTATGGATCTAGATATGTTTAATAGAGTTTATCCTAGTTTGAAAATTGGGGCACTGATAGATGAAAGAAGGTTTGATATGAGTAGATCTCATAAGAATAGTGATAGATATGTTATACCTATGCATAGAAAGAATGCTTGGACTAACAAATGGATGTAGGATCCTAAAAATAATTTTTTGTAGGTTAGCCACCATGATCCTAGTGCGCAGTACATAAGAGGCTGGGGATCATTTAAAAGAAAGAGAGGATTAACCCTATGTTACAGTTGCAGAAACCAGGCCATCTAGCTAAGGAATGCCCTGGTGGAAGACATAGTTTTCTCTCTTGCAAAGCTATGGACCATGAGGTATTGGATTTCTCTAGAATGATCGCTAGGCTGGAAGAAATAAATCCGATTCAGGAAAACCCTAAGGCAGATCCAGAAGAGGCAGAACCCTAGCAAGAATCAGAGAAGGTATTGATACAAATGAAAGAGACCCTGAATGACCACCGATATGTTAGACTATCAAAGAATTTCAAAGAAAAAAAATGCATTGAAGCAAGAATAGGAGACTTTGACATTGACACTATCCTTGATGAAGAGACACAACTGAACATTATGCCAGAAAGATATTGGGAAGCTATAGAGAAGCCTGCTATGATCCCTTCATTAGGAGGAATAGGACTATTCAGAGGAAAATCGATGATGGTATGTGGTAATATCACTCAGATACCTATGATAGTCAATGGAACTTCGACAAAGGAAGACTTTGAGATTATTAAATTCATTGAATGCAGTACCCCGTTTACCATGTTACTAGGAAAATCTTGGATTGATAGAGATCAAGCTAGAAAGAAGGAAGAAGAATAAGTCTTAGAACATAAGAGACAAGAGTTAAAATATTTCATGACCCGAAAGATTCCACAGTTGATTGAAGAATGGGAGAACAGATTGAAGTTGCCTGACACTAGAAGCCCGGATGTCGAAGCTATAGGAACATCATAAGACATATCGAAGGCTGAACTTTCTACCCCAGATAAGGAAGAAGTGATACACCTGAATCGTAGGAAAGAATCTCAGCAGCGCGAAGTGACTATGTCCAAGGAAAATAAGAATATTAAGAATGAAAAAAAAAACCACCGAGACGAAGCTCACTGGAAAAAAGGATAGGAAGCTATGTAAGAAGAAGGCTAAGATTGAAAAGTTACAGCAGGTTCCAGAGGGTACCTCATAGAAAGAAACTTTGCGGAATTGGAGCTTCGCCATGATATTAGAACATCGACATAGGGAACTTCACCATGGTGAAGCAATATAGCCATTGGAGGCCGATATATCCATTCGACTGCCACTTCGAATGGGTCAGAATGCATTGATGGTCCATCACCAGACCATTGGAGTGCACCATAACGGAAAGAACAAGAATTAAGGAGGCTCATACCCATTGCAAAGTAAATCGTTACCAAGATTACCTATTTATCTCTTCGCGCCATGCACGAAGAACACTTTTGCCAACTGAGAATTTGAAGCCCGCAGACTAGAAAGTGTATATAGTGATCATCACACCCTTGTTTTTCATTCATGTGCAGTTTCTAAGATCATTGTGACCCTGATATTAACCCCGAGTGCATATGTCTGAATATCTTAGCGCACTTGAAGAATCTGCGAAGGAAGTACTCACTGATCTTAGGACCGATAAAGTCATGTCAGAAATAAGGATGTTTGCAGGTGTGCAAGCATCATCAACAAGAGGAGTCCAATCTTCTCCATTGACTTCTCATGGAGCAGGAACTTCTAGAATCGCGACAGAGACGAGAACGAAGCATAGAGACGATATCGTGAATGCCAAGCTGATTCTGAGAATTCTACCTATCTACCTACCCCCTCTAAGCGACACCATCAACCGGAACAATGTCCCCAAATATTTTGACTACACTTTGGTCACAGTGTACCTCCCGAAAGGGATATGCGTAGTTCACACCGACCAGGATAAGCTCACAGCCTTGAAGTTTAGTGACTTCAAACTTGTAGACCAAAAAGCTAACAACATGCTTGCCCCACATAAGTACTTGACCAAGACCAAAGGCAAGAATTCAAATATTATCCCGCAACCATGGACCCAGAACCTCCCGCAGTCCACACTATTCAATGTGATGAAGATCTCGCACTTCGGCCGACACCAGGAAGTAAACGCATGCATGGAATTGTTGTTATCCTGCTACCACGGAGGTTACTTATGGTTGAACCATCGCATCACTTTGGATCCAACCTTGATCAATCAGATCACAGGTTTGAGCATGCAGGGCCCCGACCCACAGGATTTTTACCTTGGAAAGGCTTCAGACCGAGCATTAGCGCAGAGAATCAAAGATATTTATGGCGATGTCGAGAAGGGCATGCGAGGTTACAAGGTAGCCTCTTTCCAGAATGACGTAGTGTGCCTTTTTTGACAGTTGATCATCGGCAAACTAGTTCGCAAGAAAAAACCAACCTAAGTGACTGGATTCGTAGTTGACCTCGCAGGAAAGTACGTGGAGGGACTACAGATGAACTGGATGCAGTAACTTTTAAACCAACTAGATCTTGATTGCATAGAAGTGCAATACCAAGGGTATGAGTTCCACTTTAGCTGGCTTCTCATATTAATCTCTTTCATCGCCTAGGAGCTACCAGAAGGTGCCACTTTCCTGGATATTGAACCCTTCAAACCACTGGCCACGAAGTTTTGTACGCTATGGTACTCCAGCGACATGAACAAGCAGTGGAAGTCCAATGTCATCTTCCATACTTACTACAACCAGTTGAAACAAGCCATCCAGTCTGAGCCTCGGATGACCCCGAATACCCTCTATAGGTTTCGGCCCTTAATGAAGTTCAGCGTTGACTGCCACTTTATTTATATAACAGTGTGCACAGATGGCGATAAGAAGCAGTTATAGTCCTATTACAAACTTACAGAGGAATACTTAGAGGAAATCACTAAGGAATGGTCAGCGGACCTCCTTATTTCAGTCAACCCTGCGGAGTTGTCCGATGTAGACAGCCCGAAAGCTGCAGAGGATGCACCTGGACCTAGTAAGACGAAGAAGCCTGAAGAGGTTCACAATATAGACAGTGCATCTGTAAGGACTGCCTTTATCACAACAGATGAAGAGGATGATGGAGAAGAGATAGAAGGCATAGAAATTGAGAAACAGAAAGGCGAAGTACCACCGCCTAGGGACGAAGAGGACTTATCGAAGAAAAGGAAGTTTTCACCTCCGAAATCTTCCTCCCAGAAGAAAGCTAGAACCCCTGTAACCAAGATGAGGACTACCCTCACATTGGATGATTTTAATTTCATCATTGCAACTATGAACGATGATTCACATGAGTTATTAGAGAAGCAAGAGGTGAAGCAGGAGTAGATGTATAATTGTATCAAGATTGAACTCCAAGGAGTGCAGCAGGCACTCCAGTCTAGTCGTGCAGTCTCAACTGTGCCTTTGATAGCAGGAACAGTAGAACCGAGAGATGAGCTATCTCAACTCCATCAGATTGTTGATATGGTCGAAGATCGCCTTCGATGAGCTCAAGAAGACAGAGTGCAAGACACCCAGGATTTGACACAGGTACAGGGAGTACTTGTTGAGCAGCGTAGTGCTGCCGAACGAGAAAAACTTTCTCTTCAAGTACAGTGAGACAAAGAGAAAGAAGAGCTACAGCAGAGCAAATAGCAATTGATCGCAAAGAAACTAGAAGTAAAGGAACTAGTCAACATATCACTTGTCTCCATGACCGTCATAGAAGTAAGAGCTGCAGAACGAATTCCCCAGCAGGTGGCATAGCTTGAAGAAGTTATCTAGCCGCTTCAGCAGTGCATCGCAGACCTGGAACTTCGTACTGTGCCTGACATTCCTCAATAAATTAGAGACCTAAGAGAGGCAACTGCTCGCAGCGTAGTTGGAAGATTAAAATCCCTTGCTTTGGAATGCAAGCAGCTGATCTCTAGGAGTTCTTCGACATATGAAAACCTCATGGAGAATCCAGATTTATAAGCATTGGAGTCGCAACTCCAAGAAGCAAAGAAACACGCATATACATTACAAGTGCAGTTGAAGGCCTTGTCACCAGTCGAAAGGATGAAGAGGTTTCCAGAGCAACGCAGCGCCCAGCAACAGATCCACAGGATCTAGGCCAAAGTGATGGAAGTCTCTCAACGACTTCAACCAATGCAAGAGAAGGTATGCCAACTGTTCACCAAAGTTGAAATCCAAGGAGTATAACTTGAACAGGTTGTGAGTGCAGCAGAACAGTGCCTAGAAGGACCAGTCAATGGTGCACTCATCCAGGCGTTCACTGAGCAAGAGGCAGTAGCATTACAATAGGTTGAAGCAGCTCGAGCCAAGCTTGAGGTGTTCGAGGAATAATTTCTCATACCATAGTGACTTAGAACAAGTCACATGTGAGTGTTGGGGGCCTATTGGCCCTTGACCAAGATTTTGGAACACTTGGTCATATTTGACCATTTTTTGGACTTCGACAACCTATCAAAGATGGAGCGCCAAACGAAGCAGAGATTGTAGAATCTCGGCCCACTTTTGGGTCCCTTTTGGGGTTTTGGGGAATATGTAATGGGAAAGGAATGTCGGCCTATTGGTTTACCCATGCTTAGGCCCATTTTGTATGTATAAATAAAAGGATAGGCAATGTAAGAGAGGGAGTCAAATAGTACGTCTATGTGATGTATGCGAAGTGCAAGTAAGGTCTGTAAAATCTTAGTGCCTATATGAGACTTGCAGAAGCTGAGTGCAAGTTACTGTAAGAAGTCGTAGAAGGCTTTTGTGCTATAACGCAAGGAAGAAGGATCTAGCGAGCTACGCAGATCTTTTGTCTTGTGCGCAATAGGGTTTGGTGTCTCTATTCTTGTAACCGCTTGGCCGATGATAATAAAGAATAAGAGTTGGTGGATGTATCCCCAAGGTGGGGTTGAACCATGTAAATCTGTGTGTTATGCTTTGTGCCTTGACTTGATGTGCTTATCTCTGCTTTTGCTAAGTGATTTAATATATTTACATAGATCTATTTATGCTTTGTGCTTATTAGATGTAGTAGATCTGATATGTATGAAGATGCTTAGTGCTGATCTACTGGATCTGATCTGTTTTACTGTTGCTAAGTGCTAAAATACTTTATATCTAAATGAATGTTACGATGCTCTGTGTTATTTGCAAAGTATAATAAGGGTTGAATATTGATGAATAATCGATGCTAAGTGCCCTGTAAGTGGTATAATCACAGATCTATGTCCCATCTTAGGCTGTTGCAGACACTTGAGTCTTGCAACCACTCCTGCGTCAACCTCGGGTGAGACTTCATCTTGTTCGCAGGTGTTTTCGAAAGGGTTGGTAGTTAGGGTTTTGTTGGTGCGCTCTTGTAGCATTGAACCCTGGGTCTGCCCCTATGCCAACAATACTTATTTCATATTTTGAAAGGAGGAGGTTAAATCCCAACTTGGTTTTTTGATATCCTTTAAATATTTTTCCAGAGCTTGGCCTTAGCTTGTTTATGAAATAAGTTGGTATTTCTAACTCCATGTGTTAACCATAAACTTCAATATTTTAATCTTCCTATTTATTCCTTAGCATGTAGAGATTTTTGATATTTATTGAAAATGTCTTTCTCTTCCTTTAATAGTACTATCATAACCTATTCCAACTCTAATATTCCTTGTATCTAAAATAGCGTTTCCTTGCGATATGAGATCTCCTTCTCTAGTAGAGTGTACACGATTTTGGCCCAATCCTCAAGATATTTCTTTGTAGATTTTAAATTATATTCCCATATGTGTACAGGTGATCCAATTATCCGTCCACTCCATGATGTATAGATGACATCTAAAGTAGAGTCATTTTGTAACCAAACATGATTAAACCTAAATCAAATAGGGCCATAATTTGGAATTTCTGAAAGTTGAAGAGAGATAGGTTGTTGAATAGAAGTATCCCAGGAAATTATTCAAGAAAAAGTTGAATAAGATCTCTCAAGAAAGGAACTATGAACTAATAACCTATCCAAATGAACAACAATATGCCCAAGTCCAACTCGCTTGTTGGTCCAAGTAAAATCCCCCCTATGGGTTTTATATCAACAATATCCCCGAATGAGATCAAGTATTCCATTTGATACCTTAATGGATCTATGAGAATACATCCCCCTATATTTTCCTTCTGATGGATATTGCTCTCCACTTCTGATGAGGAAGAAAAGTCATGGTTTTAATCCATAATCAAAACTTCAAAGGAAGTACCAACATTATATAAAGTTATCCATACTATTTTAGAGATGGGAACATTATCCCCATGTGAATGTATTTTATACATGTATGTTGCTTGATGGATTAGCCCTGGTTCCTTTTGGAGGTGATGTAACATCCCCTCTATAATCCCCATTTTAATTAATTCTTGATGTAGATATAATGTATGGATGTGTCCAAGTGATGTATATGTGAATTGCATTTCTAAGTTTTCATAATAAAATGTGATGGCAATTGCTAGGGGACATGGATAGAGATGGGGGATGATTAATCCACAAGAGAGGGGAATGTCTAAGAAGGATCCAAGGGGTAATTACCCATGTTGATTAATTCAACCCACTTCCTAAAATTACTATTGGTATATGAACCTTCTATTTTGTTGTTGATTGTTCCCAAAACCAATCATTGAATGCATGTAAGACAGTGGGTGTGATAACTCAGAATGGGGAAATAATTCTAATTTATCTAAATTAAAAAGTGAATTAATTGTACAAGTGGAGAGTTGTCATTAAGGAAACTCCTATAAAGCAAATGGAAAAGAGGGAAAAGGGATCAAAGTGGTTATGGGTAACTTTATGCTGCAAAATTTTTGACTTGGAATACCTAGCTTAATGGAGAGTGGTGGCTCTACCTTGGGAGGCAAACTTGGAGCTAAAGTATTTTTCTGGTTTTATATGCGTGGCCCCTTTTCTAATAGGCGACATAAGGGAAATGGGAAGTACCGGTAAAGTTCTTGGATTAACAACCGGAGTGCAAGGACTTGAAGGAGCTGGAAGGGTTGCGCAAGTTTCTTCGGAAAGGATAAATTATCTTTGGATTTCCTCAAGTGTTTCTGGTTACGGTATTTGACATTTACTTCTTAACTCCCTACCAGTTCTTGGTTAAGTTATTATAAAATGACGCCAGGAATCTTATGCTTTTATATTCTGTTCACCGATTGTATTGAATAGACTCTTGTTAATGGAAATGGTTTACTGTTGATATAGATAAAGCTTAGAAGTAAAGATTTAATTTCATATGAATAAAGAGGTTCTACCCAATGTAATCCATGGCCGAGAAGAACTAAACCTAGCATGAAGAAGAGGTTACCGTGATTGACTAAGAATTCAAATAGTTCCAGAATGTAAATTTTAAACGATTTGGCGTGCCTTGGCTCTTCGTAGGATTTTTTTTTTTTAATGTGCATCGTTTACTGTATGCCTTCAAGATTTTAGGGAAATTTTTTATTCTCTTGGTTATTATTGAATCGAAGAATTTGGAGAAAATTCCACCTTTATTGATCTACTATTGCGCTGAAGAAAATAGAGCAGATTTATTCATTTGTTTACCATTTGTATTCGAAAATGTACCGCGAAATTGTTATTCCAGGGTTCGAATGCGTTAAGGAATGCAGGGCGAAGTTGTTGTTCTTGACTAAATGCATTTAACCCAGTTCTGTTCTTTACGCACTGTCTAAATTCATGTTGGGAACAACATATTCAGATTCTCGAGTGGTCGTTGTCTTTTACAGGAGATCTACACTCGTTTTAAACCCCTGCGACTAGCAAAACAAATTTCCCACCCCGAATTTACCTTCTGGCGTATGGCTAAGTAACCGGCCCATGGGCTCTCTCCTCGTGGTTTTGAAGAATTATCTAACTCTACTATCGATCCCTCTGCGCGGCCTTGTATCTATATCTCTAACCTGTACATGCGACGCCTGGTAAAGGAGCTCAGAGGTTTGGAAGGTATTTTCGGTTCTTACCACTCATCTTGGCGTAAATCATTCTATCCTTAGCAAGACTACAGATTTAGGCGATTACGGATTTGCTTTCCTTACCTCAATCTTTCAGTCTGACGCCTTCACTTAAACTGGGGACATGAATTCTTTCCCTACCCTAATTTTCGCCTGGCTAACCTTAAGCGTATTCTTAGTAAGAAACATGAATCCTGCTTCGAGCAGGAACCTTAGTATCCATTTTCCTTCCATTGAAATTTTGGAGTTCCAGACTCTGAAGAGGAGTCGAGATTTCACCTTGCGCGCAACCTGTAAAACCTTTCGTTTAGTGAAGTGATACCTTAGACTGTGGGTGGTTGGATGGAATAGTAATGATGTTCAATGCCTGTGCTCATGGCAGTCGACAAAACCTCTGCCAGTGCTGAAGCCTTCTTTACCTTAACGCCAATGCTATCATCCTTTGGTTTTATCTCTCGTCATTCTTCAACGGTCATGTCCAACTGTCAGTATCGTTTGGTGAGTTAACCTCAACGGTCATGTCCAACTCTCAGTATGGTTTGGTGAGTTAACCTCAGTGGGATCCTCGTCTATCTTCAACGGTCATGTCCAGCTGTCAGTATCCTTGGGGACGGTCAGTCCAGTGTAATTGTAGTGTAACAGATTCACCAGTCTAGTGTTATTGTTGATCTCGGCGAAATTTTAACTTGTCAAATAGATTCGATTATTGATGAAATCTAAAGATTAATTGTTGCGTTTATTGATGAAATCTAAAGATTAATTATTGATGAAATCTAAAGGAGTTAATGCCAGTCACACTTGAACGAACTTTTGGCGCCCTGTGTACCTGACCTTCCGTTGATGGAAGTGGTTGAACGTAGAGGTCGACTCTCTTAGAGACTTTCTCCTTTCGTTAATTACTCTTTCGTTTTTGTTCCTGTGTCGAGGATTGTATTTCTTGACCCTCCTTCCAGTTCTTGTATACTACGTATATATATTTCCATATATATATATATATATATATATATATACCTAATGTAAGTAATGTTTCCCCTTATTGAATCATGCAAGAAGATAAGTATTACCTATTATGCTTATTGATGAGGAGTCATATGATTAATTGAATTCTCACATTGAAAATAAACGATTCCTTTCGTAGAGATTGGTCATTAATAGTGTAATAAATTGTAAATGATCTTCTTGTAATAATCATACATCGTGGATTTTATGAAAAGTTTTATTACTGAGTTACATTAAATACAAATATGGAAGTTATAGTTGAAATTTTAATCATACTTGGAAATTATGATATGACTTACTTGGGTAATGTGAAACAAGTGCACTTTTGCACCAGCTTGTGAAGGTTAGGAAATGTCTAGCAAATTTAGTAGTCCCTCGATAAGTGAAGTGGTAACTAGTACAAGTTTGTAGTAAAGTAGATTAGCGTTTCTCATCTTAAAAACTTAGTAATGGATGATTTTAAGGGTTAGGAAGAACATATTGTATGTTGATAAATCACGATCTAATCTTCTTGTGATTTTTAAAATAGGATTTATAATAAGCATGCTTCAATTAATTAAATTCTCTCATAAAATATTTCATGTAATAGTCAATCCACTTAGGAGTTGTTTATTACAAGAGTTTGATTTACTAGACGAATGATACTTCACATTGTATGAATCTGACATTGACTTGATATCTACAACGCTCTTTTATTTACAAAGATTGTAATTATGCTCCTGTGTTTCCATTAATTCATTATGTATTCCTCGAAATCAACTCGCGCCTTATTTGTTTGAAATTGGTTTAAGCATTTATGGTTAAAACAAGCTTTGAGAATAGAGGGTTAATGGTGATAAATTGTACTTGGACTATTGCTTGAATGTTTCATAGGAGAATTTGCATCAATTACTTGATGTATGTTTTGTAGTAGAATTTTATGCCGCGCCATAAATAATTGATGATCAAGAATCCTTGATTTAGTAATTAGCTTACTTGTACACCACGAAAATAAAATGGATGATTACTCTTGCACCATGAAATTAATGTTGATGTATGACTGATAATCTAGTCGAGAGCTATGATTTGTGATTGATTAAGGGGGACATAGATACCTCATTGTTCCTCAGAACAATCGCCAGTCCTAAGACGTTAAATGGTCAAAATCAATCAGATGAATCCTGGACTTGACTGTTGTTTATGTGCCTTGGAGGTCCTAACCTTGCAGGATAGGTTGGGTGGGTAGGTTCTTTATATTATCCTTATGTGATGAGTTGATTGAATAAGGTAATAATTTTTTCAGTTGATCTTGTGTTGCTATTTTTATGATACTTGTCGATTATGTGTCATTATCTAATGTGATGATGTGTTGATTATGTATTGTTACTAGTTATGATAATGCATTGATTGTGTGCCGCTATTAATTATGTTAATGCTTGATTTCGTGTCGTCACTAATTTGGATGATATGTCCATAGTGTTGCTATTAATTATGTTGTGACAATTTTAATTTCCTAATGAAAAAAAAAAATTTATTTACCTTTGTACATCGCTATTTGTTGTCGTAACAAAGGGGACATTACATATGGTATCAGAGTAGGTTCAAACACACAACTTGGGATCATTACGCCTTCCACTATATTAAGCACTTGATTAATAATTCATCGCTAATTAAAAATTGAAATTTTTCCATGCAGGTAATCATGGTTAGAGGACGTCGTGGAGGTAGATGACGTGGTGTTAGGGGAAGAGGTGTGATGCATCCAATAGCATCCACTCCAGAGGGGTCTAACCCCGAAGGAAAAGAACAATTCATTGGGCAGGAACAAATTCTTGTGGGGGATGTGGTTGGTCTGATGAGGTCCTTTCATAGGATGTTAGAGGCCTTTATTAATCAACTAGATAGATATGAGGCCACGACACCGGTACCCAATGAGGGTTCACAATGCACTCCAACAGCAAGTGGTAGAATTCATAGAAAACTCGAGAAGGTGAAGTTTCTCGAGTTCATGGGTGCCACAGATGGTTCAACAGTTGAGGCATGGTTGGAGAACATGGCGATGTGCTTCGCAGTTCATGACTACACCTCCAACATGAAGGTGCACATGGCATCCTTTCAGCTGAAGGAGAGCACTCTTTTCTAGTGGAAGATGCTTTTGCCTCAACTAAACATGGTCGTCGAGGATGTGTCATGGGAACTGTTCGAGGAGTGGTTCAGGGAGAGGTATTTATCATAAGAATTAATCGAGTGACAACTCAATGAGTTCAACACCTTACGACAGGGTGGTCGTACGGTGCCACAGTATGAGGCCTGATTCATGGATCTACTTTGGTATGCTTCACATATGAACACGGAGAAGCTAAACATCAACAAGTTTGTGTCCGGCCTTAAGTTCAAAATTCGTGTGAAGGTGAGGATCCTAATGCCTCATATGTTGAACGATGTAGTCTAGAAGGCCCTCATAGCTGAGGAAGAGTTGACCAGTGGAGGTCAGGGTAGGACTCCTGGAAGACCGACTGGATAGATGACATCTGGTTCGCAGCAGCATCAAACACCAACCAGAAAGACATCAGGGTATCGAGATACGTGAAGAGGATCCATGTTCACGGCACCCCGACAATCGACTCCTCAACAGAGCACTCCCTATAGAGGACCACTGCATCAGCAACAACGTCACCCGCAACAACAACAATTTAGACTTGTTCATTAGAACAAAAGAGGATCTCGGGTTGGTAGGCCAACAACTTCTATTTCAGGGGATAGGAGTATTGGACCGAAGACTGGATGTTGGATATGTGGAGAGCCACATTATCGGCAATACTGTCCCATTGAGAAGGCCAAAGCGGTCGGGTCAACAACACCCACTATAGTGGGAGATGTGGGCAAGGCCCACCGGATTCACGCAGCGGTGAATAACCGCCAAGTCGAGCACTAGTCCATTGTGCTCGAGACGTCAAGTACAATCGTCGACCAAAATTTTAGTATTTTGATAGATCCAGGTGCTATAGAGAGATTTATTTCTAGTGAAACGCTAAAAATAATTAAGGTAAAGGAATTCAAACAGGACGAGTTTAGATACGTAGAAATGGCTTTGAGTGCCAAACAGAAGGTTGGAGGAAGGGTTACAAAATTTCGCATTGACTTGGAAGATTTTGTTACTAAGGAAAAGCTATATGTCAGGATATTAGGATCTTATGACATAGTGATTAGTATGGACCGGTTGGAATCACATGACGTGATACTCAATTGTAAGAAGAAACGGTTAAGTTTGACAGATGATGTGGGACAGAGAAGAGTGATTGTGGGAAGAAACCAGGGAGTGTCCTTGAGGTTCATTTATTCCTTAAAACTACATAAGAGCATGCACAAAGGATGTAAATTGTATGCAATCTTAGCGCTAAATGACAAGGGCGAGGCGAAAGTATTAGAAAACCTTCCAGTAGTACAAGATTTTATTGAAGTGTTTCCTGAAGAGTTACCAGGTTTGCCACCCGAAAGAGAGTTGGATTTTACAATCGACTTGAAACCTGGAACTGAACTGATAGAAAGAATGCCTTATCGGATGTCAACACCTGAGTTACAGGACTTGAAAATGCAACTAAAGGAGTTGTTGGACCTAGGACTTGTACATCACAGCGTTTCACCTTGGGGAGCACCTCTTATTTTCATATGAAAAAAGGATGGGTCGTGGAGACTTTGTATTGACTACCATCAATTGAACAAGGCAACGATCAGGAACTAGTATCTGTTTCCAAGAATAGACGATTTGTTTGATCAAATGAAAGGCGCGACGGTGTTTTAAAAGATTGACTTGATATCAAGATATCACCAGTTATGAATTAAAGATGAAGATATTCCTAAGACCACATTAAAGACGAGGTTCATACACTATGAGTTTACGATTTTTCTGTTCGGACTGACAAACAACCTAGGAGTATTCATGAGTTTGATGAATGGGGTGTTCCGTGAAATTTTTGATGAGTTTGTTGAAGTATTCATTGATGACATACTGATATATTCTCAGACAACAAAATAACATGACGAACATTTATGCTTGGTACTATAATGTTTACGGGAAAACAAATTATACGGGAAACTATCGAAATGTTCTTTTTACCAATCAAGGATTCATTACTTAGGGAATGTTATATCCGACGAAGGCATCGCTATGGATCCAATGAAGGTAGACGCTATTATGGAATGGAATGCACTGAAAAACATACCAGAAGTATGCAGCTTTATGGGTTTAACAGGATATTATCGACGGTTCGTCGAAGTCTTTTTGAAGATAGAAAATCTGATCACAAAATTGTAGAAGAAAAACAAGAAGTTTTCATGGAGCGAGAAATGCGTGGAATCATTCCAAAGGATTAAGGATATGTTGACGACAACATCGATACTAAAATTCCTCGATATGGACAAGGAATTATTGGTATGCACGGATGCATCCAAGGAAGGTTTAGGCGGAGTATTGATGCAAGACGGTCGATTGATTGCTTACATATCAAGGAAATTAGGAAAGCATGAGGAGAACTACACAACACATGATTTAGAGTTATTGACCACTGTGTATGACTTGAGAGTGTGGAGACACTATCTAATTGGATGGAAATTTGAACTAAAAATAGATCACTATGGACTATAGCACATATTTACGCAAAGTGACTTGAACACGTGACAAAGGCGTTGGTCATAATTACTTAACGAATACGATTTTGAGATTACTTATATAAAAAGAACGGTAAATAGAGTGGCTGATGCATTGAGTCGAAGACCACGCATCTTCTCGGTGATACCTCTTCGAACGAATCTTCGAGAAATGATTGTAACTATATAGATCAACGATGACTAGTATAAAGAGGTTAAGGAAAATATCTGACAAGACACCATGATGGTACCAAAGTTTGAGGGTTATACATTGGACAATGACAGATTGATGAGGTATAACAACAGGATTTACGTACCTCCTAACAACGAATTAAGAAGCTCGATCTTAAGTGAAACGCATCACGTAGTGTACATGGCTCATCTAGGAGTCACGAAGATGCAGGTAGACCTAGAACCTCTATTCTTCTGGAAAGGGATGAAAGAAGACATAGTTGGCTACGTGGCGAGATGTCTAGAATGTCAGCAAGTGAAAGCTGAACACAAACATCTAGTAGGATTACTACAACCACACACTATTCTGGAATCGAAATGGGAGGGCATTTCGATGGAATTTATTGTTTTATTTCCATCGACGACAAGGAGGCATGACTTGATTTTTTTTGTAGTTGACACTCTAATGAAGAGTGCACATTTTATTCCTATGCGTACAACATATCAGGCGTGAAACATAGCTAAAGTTTTTATCAGTGAAATTTGTAAGGTTACATGGTGTACTGAGAAGGATCATGTCTGATCGATGATCGATGTTTACACGATGATTTTGGACTAGTTTCCAAGAGGCCTTGGGAGAACAACTGAACTTTAGTACAACATATCACCCTGAGACAGACGGGAAGACAGAAAGAACGAACCAAATTTTGGAAGATATTTTGCGTAGGTATGTAATGGACCAACAAAAGAGTTGGGAAAAGTTCTTACCACTGGTATAGTTTGCATACAACAACAACTATCAAACTACCATTAAGATGGCACCATTTGATTTTATTTATGGGAGACCGTGTCTGACGCCATTGAGTTGGGATAGACTTGAGGATAGGGTCCTGATCGGACTAGAAGCGATCCAAGAATTGGAAGAACAAATGCAATCGATAAGAAAAAGGATTAAAGAGGAAGAATATCGGTAGAAGATTTATGTTGATAAGCATCGTGTTGACCGCAATTATGAAGTTGGTGATCAAGTTTTCTTGCATGTGAAACTGTAAAAGAGTTCAATCAAGTTTGAAAAGGGTGTTAAATTCTCTCCTAGGTTTGTGGGACCTTTCAAAGTTGTGGAAAAGAAAGGACCCGTGGTCTATTGACTAGACTTGCCTTATTCTTTGAGGCATATGCACGATGTTTTTCATGTATCTATTTTCAGACATTATGTTAGTGATATTACACATGCGATTGACATGATTTCTTTGCAAGTGTAAGATGAGGGTGCACTCATGGCGGAGCCAATACGCATTTTGGACCATCTCATTTGATAGCAACGACGTCGAATAGTCGATCAGGTCAAGGTATAGTGGGACGATTATAGTCCACACTCGGCTACCTGGGAGGACGCATATGATATGCGTCAACAATTTCCTTACTTATTTGATAGATTAGACATATAGATATTGTGAGATATTTTTATTATTGCATTTTATATACTGTACAACTTCGGGACGAGGTTTAAAACAAGAGGGGGTGTATGTAACATCCCACTCTTGCGAGCACATGTTATTGACTTATTCTTTGAGGACACTTGTGTGCAAGTGATCCGGTTATAGTACATGGTTATTTGTTTCGCTTATGGATTCTTATGATGATGTTGATGGATTATGATTTTATGTTATTTGTTATATGTGTACTGAAAGATGTCATTATCGAGTTTCCCTGAGTGTGCAGGACACTTATGGATTGTGGATGCCGAGGGCATCCATGGACCTCCTTAGACACCAGATTGATTCAGGGAGTGGATTGTATTAGTTTGAGTATTTCATTTATGCATATGTGACATATGATCGATTATAGTATGATTTTGTATATGGATCATTGACAATGTTTTGTTGATGGATGCAAGCTGACGAATGTTTGCTAATATGACTCACATAAGGAGTAAATTGGCCATGCACGTGGACCAGATATTGAGGGAGAGATGTGGCAGCGTCCCTATCACAGTCTACTAGCACTCTGTCTGTGGCTCGAATTGTAGGTTAACGATTACCTAGTTCGAGAGGTCCACAATGTTGTGAGGGCAGACTGAGATAGTCGCTCATAAAGTTTTCTAAGGGGCACACAATAAGGCAAGGTCCTTATTACTTAAAAGTCTTTAGTTTCTCACAAGATCGTCTGAATGGAGTGTTGACTCCAACGATTGGACAACTACCAAAACCAGTCAAAGACGAGTGACACCCTTGGAGAATAGAGTGCATCTTGAAGGACAAGTCACGAAAGTAACACTTGAGTCAATGAATCTAGGTGGCCTAGAAAACCTTGAGTGAATAATTAAACCTTGTAAAATCTTTAAACATTTCTGGATTTAATTAATTAATTAAGGATTGAAATTATTAATTTTACATCCCCAAATGAAAGTCTAAGTCTAATCAAAATTTAAGCTTAAGCCTAAGTTTGGGTAACAAGACTAAAACTAAATTATAAATTAAATAAAACGGGATGAAGTAAATTAAGTTTTAAGTTATGAATTAAAAAGAATGAAATATATCTAAAGATTTGATAAGGCACATGTATAGAAGAAAATATTAAAAGGGAGTTCTAAAATGAGAAATAAATAAAAATGAAAGAATGTGTATGCATAGAAAGGTATGTAGAGTCTAGTTAACACTAGACTAACTAGAAGAATAATCTTATTTTAACTCAACTCAGATTTAATAAGGCGTTAGTTATTAATTCGAAATAAGAAGAATAAAGAGACAAATATAAATGATTTAAGGAGCATTTTTAGGATGGGTGAGAAAAATTGACTTTAATTAAAATATAATGTGAAATTTCCTGTGCAACTTGGAGAAAGGTAAAGGGGAAATAATTATAATTTATCTAAATTAAAAAATAATTAATTTTCACCCTCCCTACCAATTCTTGATATAGGTAAAGCTTAGAAGTAAAGATTTAATTTCATATGAATAAAGAGGTTCTACCCAATGTAATCCGACCGAGCAGAACTAAACTTAGCATGAAGAAGAGGTTACAGTGATTGACTCAAGAACAAATGAAATAGTTCCAGAATGTAAATTTTAAACGATTTGGTGTGCCTTGGTTCTTCGTAGGAATTTTTTTTTTTAATTTGCATCGTTTACTGTGTGCCTTCAAGATTTTAGGGAAATTTTTTATTCTCTTGGTTACTGTTGCATCGAAGAATTAGGAGAAAACTTGACTTTCATTGATCTAGTGTTGCGCTGAAGAACATAGAGTAGATTTATTAATTTGTTTACCGGTTGTATTGAAAAATGTACTGCGAAATTTTTATTCCAAGGTTCGAATGCTTTAAGGAATGCAGGGCGAAGTTGTTGTTCTTGATTAAATTCCTTTAACCTAGTTCTGTTCTTTACGCATTGTCTAAATTCATGTTGGGAACAACATATTCAAATTCTGGAGTGGTCGTTGTCTTTTACAGGAGATCTAGACTCGTTTTAAACCCCTGGGACTAGCAAAACGAATTTCCCACCCCGAATTTACCTTCTGGCGTATGGCTAATTAATCAGCCCATGGGCTGTCTCCTCGTGGCGTTGAAGAAATATATAACTCTACTGTCGATATCTCTAACCTGTACATGCGACCCTTGGTAAAGGAGCTCAGAGGTTTGGAAGGTATTTTCCGTTCTTACCACTCATCTTGGCGTAAATCATTCTATCCTTAGCAATATTATGGATTTAGGCGATTACGAATTCACTTTCCTTACCTCAATCTTTCAGTCTGACGCCTTCACTTAAATTGGGGACATGAATTATTTCCCTACCCTAATTTTCGCCTGGCTAACCTTAAGCGTATAAACATGAAGCTTTCTTCGAGCACGAACCTTAGTATCCGTTTTCCTTCCATTGAAATTTTGGAGTTCCAGACTCTGAAGAGGAGTCGAGATTTCACCTTGCGCGCAACCTGTAAAACCTTTCGTTTAGTGAAGTGATACCTTAGACGCTGGGAGGTTGGCTGGAATAGTAATGGCGTTCGATGAATGTGCTCGTGGCAGTCAACAAAACCTGTTCCAGTGTTGAAGCCTTCTTTACCTTAGCGCCAATGCTATCCTCCTTTGGTTTTATCTTGTCGATCCTGTGAGGTGAGTTAACCTAAGTGGGATCCTCGTCTATATTCAGCGGTCATGTCCAACTGTCAGTATCCTTTGGGACGGTCAGTCCAGTGTAATTGTAGTGTAACTGATTCACCATTCTAGTGTTATTGTTGATCTGGGAGAAATTTTGACTTGTCAAATAGATTAGGTTATTGATGAAATCTAAAGATTAATTGTTCTGTTTATCCTTTAGAGGAGTTAATGCCAGTTACATTTGAACGACCTTTTGGCGCCCTTTGGACCCGGCCTTCCGTTGATGGAAGTGGTTGAACCTGGAGATCGAGTCCCTTAGAGACTTTCTCCTTTCGTTAATTACTCTTCCTTTTTGTTCCTGTATCGAGGATTGTATTTCTTGACCCTCCTTCCAGTTCTTGTATACTACGTATATATATTTTCATATATATATACCTAATGTAATAATGTTTCCCCTTATTGAATCATGCCAGAAGATAAGTATTACCTATAATGCTTATTGATGAGGAGTCATATGATTAATTGAATTCTCACATTGAAAATAAACGATTCCTTTAGTAGTGAATGGTTATTAATAGTGCAATAACTTGTAAATGATCTTCTTGTAATAATCATACATCGTGTATTGTTTATGAAAAGTTTTATTACTAAGTTACATTAAATACAAATATGGAAGTTGTAGTTGAAATTTTAATCATAGCTGTAAATTATGATATGACTTACTTGGGTAATGTGAAACAAGTGCACTTTTGCACCAGGTTGGAAATGTCTAGCAAATTTAGTTGTCCCTCGATAAGTGAAGTGGTAACTAGTACAAGTTTGTAGTAAAGTAGATTAGCGTTTCTCATCTTAATAACTTAGTAATGGATGATTTTAAGGGTTAGGAAGAAAGTATTGTATGTTGATCCATGAAGATTTGGGATTTTTAAAATTGGATTTATAATAAGAACTGTTTCAATTAATTAAATTCTCTAATAAAATATTTCATGTAATAGTCAAGCCACTTAAGAGTTTGATTTACTAGACGAATGATACTTGACATTGTATGAACCTCACATTGACTTGAAATCTATAGCACTCTTTTATTTATAAAGATTGTAATTATGCTCTTGTGTTTCCATTAACTCATTATGTATTCCTCAAAATCAACTTGCGTCTTTGAAATTGGTTTAAGCATTTATTGTTAAAACAAGCTTTGAGAATAGAGGGTCAACGATGATAAATTGTAGTTGGACTATTGTTGGAAGCGTCAATTACTTGATGTATGTTTTGTAGTAGAATTTTCTGTCGTGCCATGAATAATTAATGATCAAGAATGATTGATTTAGTAATTAGCTTACTTGTGCGCCATGAAAATAAAATTGATGATTACTCATGCGCCATGAAATTAATGTTCATTTATGACTGATAATCTATGAGTTGTGATTGATTAAGGAGGGCATAGATACCTCCTTGTTCCTCAGAACAGTCGCGAGTCATGAGACCTTAAATGGTCAAAATCAATCAGATGAATCATGGACTTGAGCATTGCTTATGTGTATTGGAGGTCATAACCTTGCAGGATAGGTTGGGTGGGTAGTTTCTTTATCTTATCCTTATTTGATGAGTTGATTGAATAAGGTAATGATGTTTTCAGTTGATCTTGATGAGTTGATCTTGTGTCGTTATTTTTATGATACTTGTCGATTATGTGTTGTTATATAATGTGATGATGTGTTGATTATGTATTGTTACTAATTATGATAATGCATTGATTATATGTCGTTATTAATTATGTTAATGCTTGATTATGTTTCATCACTAATTTGTATGATATGTCGATAGTGTTACTATTGTTGGAATTCTGAGATGGGGGGGGGGGTGAATGAGTACTAGAGCAATTCAATCATTTTTAACTAGAATATGAAAGTCTTATATCAATGTAGCATTATCATCCAGTAGTTGCAGAGTAAATAAACACTGAACAAATGAGAAATCATACACATACACAATACACCAATTTTTTTACGTGGAAACCCAAAGCGGGAGAAAACCATGGAATGATTTTTCTTATATGTCTTTAAGAATTATATTCATTGGAAGCACCAACATCCTTTGTTTTCCAGCTGCAACTGGAAGGAGGCTCCAACCCCCTAATTTCTTAGGCTACAACCTGAGGGAAGCTCTAACTCCACAATTCTCTCGCTACAACCAGAAGGATGCTACGACCCTCTATGTTCCCTGACTACATCCAGAAGGTGGCTACAACCACCTGTCTTTGCCTTGTCCAACCTCCCTGACGTAGAAGTAAGAATGATAGAACCATTGTCACACTATCACTGTGAGATTTGTTGTTGTAAACTTGTACCAATCAACCTGCACCAAACAACCTATACCAATAACTTGAATCATGCATCAACCCAAACAACATGTACCAATAACATGAACCATGCATCAACCTATACCTCAACTTGTAATCAACTTGTACCATAAACAAGTGCATCAACCATGCATCAACCTGTACCAAACAACTTGTAATCAACTTGTACCATAAACAAGTGCATCAACCATGCACCAACCTGTACCTCAACCTGTACCATGAATAAGTGCATCAACCATGCACCAAACTTGTACAAATAACATGTCACAAAAACTTTTCCAAACAACCTATCACAACAGCCTGTCTCATCAATCTTATCAACCAAATCAGATCTACTCGCCAAGATCAATCATTAAAACAACTCTCAAATATGTGCATCAACCAAACATAACACAACAATTCATAATCATCACCAAGATCAATATATGCTTCTAATAATATACCAATACAAGTATGCTACATCATCCATAAACCATGTGTCAACAATAATACTAATTCCAACCATGTACCAAGTATGTTCCAATCATGTATCAACTACTCATCAACTATGACTCATCAATATGTACCAACATCATCAACTATACACCTCATGTATGTGTCAACTCATCAACTATTTTTCTGGACCATGTACCCAACATGTACCTCAACCAAAATCCCTCATCAATTTCATCATCCAAATATGATTTGTAACTTTGTAATAGACCTAGTGTATAAGATCATATACCTGCAAAACTTCCTTAACTTTAACAACAAGAGACTAGAATTTTCATCAAACTTTACTTTAGTCTCACGTGACTAATTTTGGATTAGTCAACAACCCTAACCTAAAATAATCATAATTATGTACCTGTAATGAATAAATATCTAAAAATGGTACACAATGTTCTTCAATTTCTTTTGTGCAATTCCTCTAGACTTCACTACTTGGAACCTCTCAGAAAAGGAGTTATAGAAAAAATAGCATACCTTGTTGAATTCTGGCTTATTCTAGAGAGAGAACTTGTAGAGCTTGCCCTGAACAAAATATTTGTTGTATGGGTCTGAAAATTGTACACATAATACTATAGACTGTACTCTAACCAATACATTTGGTATTACTAAATTTGAATATGTTATGAAGAATTTATTACGTTTTTACCCGAATTTTAGACTAGTTTCATGACTAGCCACAAACCCTATTTTCCATGGTGTGTAACTCCAAAAATAAAATGACCCACAAGATGGAATTTGTATCATAGCTACTTGGATATGTTTTCTAAATGGCCTCCCAATTTCACTGTCTGAATCATTCTAGAAAAAAAAATTATTGTGAAACTGGTGAGATGACCTATAAATAACATACCTTAGAAAGCATCATCAAAATAATTTATCCTCCCTTGAATTTCAGTCTTCTTTACTTCACTTTCCCTCTAAAATTAGGCTTATATATCCTTTGGTTACCTCACTCACCTGTAGATATTTAATAATCTCAAGTGTGATTAAAATGAGACAGCCTTGCCTCTTATTTATACTTTCATGTAGCTTCCTCAAGGGGTTACCTTTTAACTATCTTAACCCACTTTCCTTATTTTAGGGTTAACCCACTTCTAACCACTTGTCAACCTAGTAATTTCTCCATTAAATTTATTATTTAAATAATTTATTTTCTATTCACTTTGACTTATAGTACACTCACCACTTCACTTTATTATTTACCTTCTAAAATCTCTTAAACCACTTTGACTACTTTCACCTTTTGGGGCTTCTAGATGACTCATGAGGGTTCTCCAACTTCACATGGCCATAAATCTCTAACCGTGAAGAGTTATGCGATGTTCCACATACCAATGGAAATGGAATGACATGTACTATCCATATAGAATATACTTTCCTACAAATATATCAAAACTCATACTATTATATATCAAACAAACTTGGGTCCATTACCCAAACCTTTCTCCAACTTCACATGGCCATAACTCTAACCGTGAGGAGTTATGTGGTGTTTCACATACCACCGGAAATGGCATGAAATGTACTATCCATCTTGAATATTATTACCTGTAAATATATCAAAACACATACCAGTATCCATCAAACAAAATTGGGTCCATTACCCAAACTATTGTGCTACCAGAATTCGCTACCAAACTTTATTCAAGGGTTGACATCAATGAAAACCAACCAAATTAATCAACAACTATTAATTATGTTGTGACGATTTTAATTTCCTAATGCAAAAAAAAAATATTTACCTTTGTACATCGCTATTTGTTGGCGTAAGGGAGGGGACGTTACACAATTTTCCAACCCAAAAAGTACCAAGATAGATGAAATTTTTTATAATGATCCATTTTGTATTAGTCTTCATTGATCTACCTGTGTTTGACAAACCCGCCTTGATTTTTTAGATTAATCATGATAGCAAGGCACTCAATCTATTAACAATGATTTTGGTCAAAATTGTATAAGAAGCATTGTAGAGAGGGATTGTTGTTGGCCCTTGACCAAGTTTTGAGGAATACTTAGTCATATTTGACCATTTTTGGCACTGCGATAGCTAGTCAAAGATGGAGTGCAACGCGAAGCAGAAATTAGGGAAGCACAACCTATTTTTGGGACCTTTTTAGGGCTTTTGAGTTGATGTAAAGGGAAAGGGATGTCATCTCATGGGTTTACCCATGCTTAGGCCCATTTTGTAATCTATAAATAGACACTTAGGTAATGTAAGTAGAGGACGGTAGTACATCTATGTGATGTATAGCTAAAGGCTTAGTGCTAGTAACTAGATCTCTGTGATCAGATGTATATTGCAAGCGCTTTGTGCATGATTGTAAGGAGCTTGAAAACCTAAGTGCAAGTTGTTGTAGTTTTGTGTTGAAGTGCAAGGAAGAAGGATCTAGCGAGATGCGCAGATCTTCTGTCCTGTGCGAAGTAAGGGTCATTGAAGCTCTATGTTGTAACTGCTTGACTGAGATAATATAAAGAAGAAGACTTTGTGGACGTAGCCCCAGGGTGGGGGTGAACCATGGTAACTTTTTGTATTGTGCTCTATGATTTGACCTAATGTGTTTATCTCCTTCTTGGCTAAGTGCTTGATGTGATTAAATAGATTTAGTTATGCTTTGTGCTTCTGAGATAGGAATGAATGTTATATCTGATATATAAGATACTTAGTGTCTGATCTGGTGAATCCAATCTATCTTACTGTATCTAAGTGCTAAGTCTTCTTGAATCTAATTATATACTGTGATGCTCTGTGTTATCTGCGAAGTTTTGTAAGGGTTGAATATTGATGGATAAACCATGCTACATAATTGCTAAGTGATATAATCACAGATTTGTGTCCCAGCTAAGGTTGCAGACATCTGATTCTTGCAACCACCCCTGCCTCTACCTAGTGTGAGACTTTTTCTGCTTCGCAGGTGTTTTCGAAATGGCCGGTAGTTAGGGTTTGTTGGTGCGCTCTTGAGCGTGAACCCTGGGTCTTCCTCTGTGCCAACAAATGGTTTTGTTGCTGGGACCTGAAATTGTGCCTGCTGGGAACTAAAGAAGAAGAAGCTTTGTGAAAAATAATCTCTGAATCAGATTAGATCTGAAGAAAGGAAGATCAGATCTGAAGAAAAGAAGCAAGATCTAAACGCTCTACGCTCTAAGAAAAGTAAAAGTGGAATTTTTTGAAAGAAAGAGGTCAGATCTGTAGAAAAGAGGTAAGATCTGTAAACGTTGTGCTCTGATAAAGGTAAGAATAGTTCAAAGTCTTAGATCCAAAAAAAATGTGCTCTATATAGGTAAGATAAGTGGAAATTTTTTGTTTCTGAAGCATGAATTTAGGTACGCTTCATAGATTTTTTCCTAGCCTGAAAACTAGGGCATTGTTAGATGGAAGATAATTTGATATATCTGATAAGAATAATGATAGATATGTTATACCTATGCATAGAAAGAATGTTTGGACTAACAGATGGATGCAGGATCCTAGAAATATTTTTTTGCAGGCTAACTACCATGACCCTAGTGCGCAGTGCAGAAGAGGGTGGGGGTCATTTAAAAGAAAGAGAGGATTGACCCTATGTTACAGTTGCAGAAAATTGGGACATCTAGCTAAGGATTTCCCAAGTGGAAGAACGTGTTGTCTCTGTTGCAAGGCTTTGTACCATGAAGTATTGGATTTCCCTAGAATGATTGTCAGGCTTGAAAAAATGAATCTACGTGAAGAAAACATTAAGGCGGATCCACAAATAGAAGAAACCCAAAAAGAATCATAGAAGATGTTACTACAGATGAAAGAAACCCTGAATGATCACCAACATATCAGGCTATCAGAGATCTTCAAAGAAAAAGAATGCATCGAAGTAAGAATAGAAGACTTTTACATTGACTGTGTTCTGGATGAGGAAACATAGGTGAATGTCATGACAGAAAGAACTTGGCAAGCTATAGGGAGACCTGCTATGACTCCATCCCTAAGTGGAATAGGGTTATTCAGAGGAAAAATGGTAAACCTATGTGGAAGGCTCACTCGGATATCTATGAATGTCAATGGAATTCTGACAGAGGAAGATTTTGAAATCATCAAATTTATTGAGGACAAGGCCCTATTTACTATGTTACTTGGAAATCCTTGGATTGAAAGAGATCACGCTAGAAAGAAGGCAGAAGTAAAAGTTTTAGAACAAAAGAGGAAAGAGTTAAAATACTTCAGGACCAGAAAGATCGCGTAGTTGATTAAAGAACAAAAGAACAGATTGAAGCCATTTCACACTAGAAACCCAGACTTCGAAGTTATCAAAACGCTAGAGGATTCACAGAAGACTGAAGTCTCCATCGCAGATAAAGAAGAGACAGTATCCCTGAACCCTAAGAAAGAACATCAGTAGCGTGAAGTGACTATATCCAAGGAAAATAGAAATCAGAATGGGAAAAGAACCACTGAGATGAAGCTCACGGGAAAGAAATATAGAAAGTTAAGTAAGAAGAAGGCAAAGATGGAAAAACTACAGAAGAGTCCAGATGGAACTTCACAAAAAGAGAAATTGCAAAATTCAAGCTTCGCTAAGATATCAAAACAATGAGATGGGTCACTTCACCATGCCGAAGCGATATATCCGTTGGAAGCCAATATGTTTGTTCGAATGTCGCTCTGAACGGGTCGAAAAGAAATTATGGGTTACCACTAGACCGTTGGACAACACAAGAACAGATAGAATGGAGTTAATGAAGGCCCCATGTCTGTTGCAAGCAGACCGTTGCTGAGATTTCCTATTTAGCTCATCGCGCCATGCCTGAAGAACACTTTTACCAATTAAGAAGTTAAAGCTCACAAAATTAGAAAGTGTCTACAGTGATCATCACACTGTTTTTATTTATCCCAGTACAATGATTAAGACCAATGTGACCCGGATTATTTTCCTTAAGCGTATATGTCTGACACGCTCAGCGCAACTGAAGAATCTGTAAGAGAGGTACTCGCTATCCTCATAACCGAATGAGTCATGTCAAAAAGAGGGTTGTCTATGGGTTTACAAGCATCATTGACGAGAGGAATGCAATCCTCCCCATCGACTGCTCGAGTAGGAACATCTCGAGCCGGCACAGAAAGAAGAACTAAGCATAAAGACGWCATAACCAATGCAAATTTAGTACCGTCCATCCTACCATCTTACATACCCCCTCTGAGCGGTGAGATTAACCGGGACAACGTCCCTTGAGACTTTGAATACACCCTAGTCATTTCTTATATACCAAAAGGAGTACGCACCTACCRCGCAGATCAAGACAAGGTTGCGGCGTTGAAGTTTTGTGACTTCAACCTGGGAGACCGTAAAGCTTACAGCATGCATGCCCTACACAAGTACCTAACCAGAACCAAGGGAAAGAATTCCAAGATCATCCCTCAGCAATGGACGATGAACCTGAAGCATTCTACATTGCTCAACATCATGAAAATACCACACTTCAGCAAACACCAAGAGGTGAATGCTTGTGTAAAATTGTTGCTAGCAAGTTACCATGGAGGATATCTGTGGGTAAACCACCGCATAACTATTGATCCAACGCTGATCAATAGGATCACCGAGATTAGTATGTAGGGCCCTGATCCCCAGGATTACTGCCCTGGAAAGACCGCGGACCATGCTCTTTCATAGAAGATTAAAGAATCTTATGGCAATGTTGAGAAGGGAATGCGAGGCTACAAGGTAGCCTCTATCGAGAGTGGTGCAGTGCACCTTGCATGCCAACTGATAGCAGGTAAATTGGTACGTAAGAATAGACCAACTCAAGTATCAGGCTTCGTAGTTGACCTCACAGGAATATGCACAGAGGGACTACAGATGAACTGGGTGAAGTACCTGGTTAACTAGCTAGAGATTGACTGCAGAGAAGCCCAGGATCAGGGGCATGAATTCCATTTTAGCTAGCTGCTAATACTGATCGCTTTTGTTGCATGGGAGCTACCAGAAGGTGAAACCTTCCCATACCTCGAACCTTTTGAGCCCTTAGCCACAAAGTTCGGTACTTTATGGTACTTGAATGATATGAACAAGCAATGGAAATCAAATGTTGTTTTTCATACATACTATAACCCGTTGAAAGAAACCATAGGGGGTGAACCTCACATAACCCCAAACACTTTACAAATTTTCTGACCTCTGATAATGTTCAACGCAGATCGCCACTTTATATACCTAACTCCACGCGTTGATGAACACCAAGAACAACTTCAGTCCTATTATAAGATGACAGAAGAAGAACTGGAAGAAATCACCAAGGAATGGTCAACGGACCTCCTTATCTCAGCAGATCTAACAGATATGTCCAACATCGATAGCCCAGAAGTTGTGCAGAATACACCTGGGCACAGTAAGGTGAAGAAAACTAAGAAGATAAAGAAAGATGAGGAAATCCAGGATATCGATAGTAGATCTGTAAGGACAGCTTCCACCACACTTGATCATGGAGGTAATAATGAAGACTTCGAAGAAGTTCAACAAAAGCGAGATGACGAAGTAGAGATCATAAAGAAAAGAAAGGTTTCACCTCTAGAACCTTCTTCCAAGAAGAATTCGAAAGCATCCATGACTAAACTGACGACCACACTCACCCCAAACAACTTCAGCTTTCTCCTCGCGACTATGAATGAAGCTATTGAAGAGATAACAGAAAAAAAGGTAGCCAAGCAAGAGGCCATGTACAACAGAATTGAAATTGAGCTCCAAGGAGTAAAGAAAGCACTTCAATCGAGCCGCATAGTTTCCACTGCGCCCATGCCAAAAGGAACAACAAAAGCAGGAGATGAACCAGTTCAACTCCGTAGGATTGTTGACACAGTCGAAGTATGCCTTCAGAAAGAAGAAGAAGAAACAACGCAGGCCACCCAGGCCCTAAAGCAAGAATAAGAGGAAATCATAGAGAAGCGTCGAGATGCATAGCAAGAGAAGGAGGCCATCCAAGAAAAATTTGACGAAGACAGATAAAAAATCCAAAAGGAGAAGGAGAAGCTTCTTGCGAAGCAAGTCGGGATGGAAGAAGTTGTCAACAGAGAATTTCACTCTGTGACTAGCTTAGAACAGAAGTCTGAAGAACCCTTAGACCTTCAAGTGATGAAGCTTGCTGAAGTTATTCAACAACTTCAACAAAGAGTCATGGACTTAGAGCTTCAGATCATCCCAAGCACCCCACAAGAAGAGCGCGACCAAAGAGAAATAATTTCCCGGAGTACAGTAGAAAGGATTAAAGCACTCACCGAAGAATGCAAACAATTAAGTAGAAGAAGTGCGCAAATACATGAGAACCTAACCGAGAACCCGGAATTGCATGAACTGGAGTCGCAACTCCAGGAAGCGAAGAAACATGCAGATAGACTTCAGATACAGTTGAAGGCCCTATCAACCATAAAGAAAATGAAGCGATCCCATGAGCAACACGTTGCACAGTAGCAAATCCACATGATCCAGAGAAAGGTAATGGAAGTAACTCAACAACTTCAACCTTTGCAGGATAAGGCATGTCAGCTATTCTTAGAGATTGAGAACCAAGGAACAGAGCTGGAACAGATCGTGACTACAACAAAATAGCACCTAGAGGGACTAGTCAATAACACACTCATCCAAGAGTTCGCTGAGTAAGAGGAAACCACAAAGCAGCAAGTCAAAGCGGTTCGATCCAAACTCGAGGAGTTTGAAGCAGAATTGGTCAAACCTGAGTGACTCGAGACAAGTCACAGGTGAGTGTTGGGAGCCTGTTGGCCCTTGACCAAGTTTTGAGGAATACTTGGTCATATTTGACCATTTTTGGGACTGTGACAGCTAATCAAAGATGGAGCGCAACGCGAAGCGGAAATTAGGGAAGCAAAACCTATTTTTGGGACCTTCTTAGGGTTTTTGGGTTGATGTAAAGGGAAAGGGATGTCAGCTCGTGGGTTTACCCACGCTTAGGCCCATTTTGTAATCTACAAATAGACACTTAGGCAATGTAAGTAGAGGACAGTAGTACATCTATGTGATGTATAGCTAAAGGCTTAATGCTAGTAACTGGAACTGTGTGATCAGATGTATATTGCAAGCAATCTGTGCATGATTGTAAGGAGCTTGAAAAGCTAAGTGCAAGTTGTTGTAGTTTTGTGCTGAAGTGCAAGGAAAAAGGATCTAGCGAGCTGCACAGATCTTATGTCATGTGCGAAGTAAGGATCATTGAAGCTCTGTACTGTAACCGCTTGACTGAGATAATATAAAGAAGAAGACTTTGTGGACGTAGCGCCTAGGGTGGGGGTGAACCACAGTAACTTTGTGTATTGTGCTCTGTGCTTTGACCTAATGTGTTTATCTCCTTCTTGGCTAAGTGCTTGATGTGATTAAATAGATTTAGTTATGCTTTGTTCTTCTGAGATAGGAATGAATGTTAGATCTAATATATAAGATACTTAGTGTCTGATCTAGTGAATCCAATCTATCTTGTTGTATCTAAGTGCTAAGTCTTCTCGAATCTAAGTATACACTGCGATGCTATGTGCTATCTGCGAAGTGCTGTAAGGGTTGACTATTGATGGATAAACCATGCTAGATAATTGCTAAGTGCTATAATCACAGATCTGTGTCCTAGCTAAGGTTGCAGACTTCTGAGTCCTGCAACCACCCTTGCCTCTACCTCGGGTGAGACTTCATCTGCTTCGCAGGTGTTTCCGAAAGGGTCGGTAGTTAGGGTTTGTTGGTGCACACTTGAGCGTGAACCCTGGGTCTGCCTCTGTGCCAACAATTGTCCCTAGCTGGAAAAAAATTGAAGGATTTGTTTCTTTTGGGATAAGAGCTAGAAAAGAGGAATTGATCCCTCCTCCTACTTTTAGCTTCTTCCTAGCATGGAAAAGTTTAGGGGATATAATCTGCCCATGGGCTAATTTTCCGTGGTTTTTTCCGAAAAGAAGATTCACCATTTTTCATTTTTTATAAAAAACAATTTCCAAAATTCTATATAATAAAATTATTTTACCTTAAAAATAGCCCAAATTATATAGAAAATATATAAAATCCTTAGAAATTTGAATATTTTTACAAAAATATCACCAAAAATTTTATACTTGCATATTAAGGAGGACTAGTAAGATTCACCAAGGTTTCTACACTCTAAGATAAATTTCCATCCTTAAAATTATCCCTTATTCTTGGTTCTATTTAACATTTGACATAAATTAAACTTGATAATAGATAAGTAGGATCTGTAAAAGTGGATAGTGAACTTATCTAGTCTAGGTGCCTTGTCTAAATCAAGGCCCCAAATTGCTTCTATCACCTCCTCTTTTGATATTTTACGAGTTAATATTTAATTTTTCTCTATGGTTACTAAGGTGGTTATGGATTGAAGAACATATTGAATTTTTAGTTCTAATGTTGGGTTACCCTCGAAGGACATATTTTTGGAGTCCTCGGGGGTCAAATTTAGTATATCTTCAAATTAATATATCCAACTCCCATCTAAAAAAGTTATTTCTTGAACATGGTTGCACATGTGTTGCGAGTGAGCTTGTTTATGAAAAAAAATGGTATTATGGTCTCCTACTAATCAGAATCATTTTTTTTTCTTTAACCTCCAATATACTTCTTCATTATGGAATGCGTTGTGAACTGAGAATAATATCTTGTGTTCTTAGACTAATAATTTTGATGTGACCTCTATTGTTTCCATACATTCCTAATTCACAAAGACTAAATTTACAAGGGTTTCCTTTAATTAAATTGAAAGGGAGGGGAACAATGTTGTCCAAGATTTTAGGTGGAGTATGATGGAACCAATTTTAAACTCCCACAAAATGGATAGGAAAAAAAAAGGATACCACCACATTGTTTCAATCACATGCTAAGCATGAGAGTGTTGAAGCTAAAGAACATTGAATCTAAACAATATGGGGCCATAATTTACATCTGGTGAATAAATGAGAGATATCTCTTTGTGATTGGATGTATGTACATGCCCCAATATTAGAGGTTAGATGGATTGTTTCTAGGAGGTTTGCACTTTGGATGAAGAATTGGTCCAATCATTATTTGATTTGTGGTAGACCTAGTATTTAATTTGTCCAAGTATACTTACCTTTATTTGTCTTAATATCAAATAGGTCCTAATCTACTACTAGGTCATCCACCTCTTCTCTTACCGCATATCTAATATAGACCCCACATCTTTTTATTCAAGGCCAATCATCGTGTCAGAGTCTCCTAGTAAGATGCAATTCTCATTGGGCATAGATTTCCTAAAGGCTCATAGAAACGCCAACGCTACTACTTATCTTGAAAATGGATAGGGGCATATATGTTGAAGAGTTACATATGTAATCCTGTTGATTTATTCACTAGTAAATTGAATATCCAGTGCTAAGGAATTAAGAGCTTTGAATTCATTTTGGTTTGATAGGGTGATTAAGCCCCACTAGTCTCCCCTTACACTGTTTGCAATTCCTTCACATAATTTCCATCACCTTTGCTTTAATTCTAGCATTACCTTGTATTGTAGTTTCATATCTTGGAGGAGAATCGTGTTAGTTTTTTCTACTTAGATCCAGTCGCTTATTTATTCTTTCTTTAACTCGGTTCTTAGTCCCCTACAATTCTAATAGATTATTTTCATTTATTACTATTGGGGGGTTCACTTCCACTACTAAAGGTGATTGACAATGTTGGTTGGCATCTAATACTTTTGTATCTATTTATTGATTATTTCCTTCTCTATGTATTTTTTTCCTTATAGGTTTTTCCTGAGGCTAAACATCACCTTCATATTTCCCATTAGATGAATATAGAGAATTTTTTATTAGAGATATTGAGGCATGAGTGGTTAGAGAGGGAGAAGAGGTGGAGATAGATGGTTAAATATATGGATCCCAAGAGGGGATATAGGGTGAGAGGGAATTGAATATGAAGGTGGGGCTAAGGCTAGAACAACAATAGGTAGGGAAGGAGAAATGTTTAGAGTAGGAGGATGGGTGAAGACTAAGGGAAGAGGATCTAAAGCAGTGAGAACCACAACCTTTTTAGAATACAAAGGCGATTTTCCATTTTTCATAGAAGAATTCACCAAAGGGGCACTATTGGGGGATGAGGCCCATTTGGTGGATGTCTTTAATTAGAGGATTCTTGAGGAGTTGACATAGGATATGATTGCTTGTATATTTTTAGTAGAATTTCCATATTCAATTGAAGATTTGCATTTGAACAACATTTTCTCATAGTCAAGGAGATGTAGTTGAGTCCATTCATCCAAGGAGATATTAACAAATTCATGAATAACCGTTTCTATATTGAATTATATATAAATTATAGTGCATGCACACATACCTAACTTGGGATCATATTTTTAACAATGAAGAGGAAAGTGAGACAACCAAACCCATACCGGGATTGTTGGTGGAACGTCCACCTCTATATAAAAGTATAGAGTGCATCTATTTAGGAACATTCCCTTGGGTTCCATGATTGTCGGGTACTTAGAAGGTACTTAGGGGGTCGGGTAAGTCTCAATCATATTTTAGATTGAAACGAAAGGTGTAGAAATCAAAAGCATAGAAGACATAAGAGATTTTTCCTTTGATCACTTCCATCAAGTTTTTTTCATCCATGGATCCATCACATGGTGAGATGGCTAAAGCCTTGTGAACTGATAAAAATGGGTGCAATTTGCTAGAACAAGAGCTTTGAGCCAAGGGACCATGGGAAAAAATTTCACATATAGAACGATATTATATTTTTTCACAAAATGCATTAGGGGTTTCTTTCAATTCAAAGGTATTTTTCTTATGGAGAGCACTAGTTTCTTGAAGTCCAAAGCCTCCATTGAAAGGGAGGGGGAGTAAGCAGTCTTCTGTCACTCAAATCCATGGCCATGGAGACCAAGGGCACATAAAGGGTTTCACATGATGGTTAGTGTTTTTTATTTGAATTAAAGGATCTTATTATGTATAAGGTAATGTATTTAATTGCTTGGTTTGTGTAGAACTACCTAATTTTCCTATATATCATTGGTTATTTTTAAAAAGTTTGACCAAATTATTTAGACATTTAAAAAAAAATATATTAATTGTTGTAAATGATACATTAATTTAATGGAAAGACATATTTAATATGAATTATATTCTATATTTTTTTTTAGCTAACTTAAAAGACTACATATTTATTTATATTTATTTAGTAATCCTTGATACTATGCTATGTGATGTAGTTAATTTAATTTTATTATACATTAATCCATGGATTTTAAGGAAAATGTTGTGTTCTAAAATATATATGTATAGGATGGAAATTAATAAATCCATTTTTTCATTGGATAAGTTTATTAAAAATTTTAAATAAATATTAATTCATAAATTAAATCTGGTGTTGGATATATATATGATTGAAAAATTATTTTAATTAATGGTTATTAATGTTTTTTAAACATATGAGTAATTTTTTGTTTGGTAAATATTTGGTTTAAATTGTTTTAAATGAACTATATTAATTTATGTCGATGTATTTATTATGAATATTATCAAGTGTAATTTTTCATATACAATAAAATTTATATCTAAATTATATTAAATACATTTAATTTAATTATTAAAATACATTTTAGCATAATAAAGTGTTTTCATAAATCAAATTGATAATGGTATTCCAATACATATAACTATGTGTAAAAAGAACACTAATTTAAATTTTTTAAATATTAAATTATTTTTTAAATATTAAATTTTTACATTTTATAAATTAAAATTAAATTCTATTAATGAAAAAAAAAATCTATTAAATTCAAATATATTAATTTAATTTTTTTAAATATTAATTTATTTTTTTTTTAATTTCAAACTTTTACATCTTATAAATTAAAATTAAATTCTATTAATGAAAAAAAATCTATTAAATCCAAATATCTTAATATGTTTAAAGTAAATCAATATACTCACTGTACTCATATACACAATAAATTTGAAGCCAACAAATTTCATTGTGTTGGTTACTATGTTTAATTTTTTGGTGGAAGCCAGAAAATTCAAGTGGAAGGACCAAGTAAATGAGATATTCTTTGTATGATCAATGGCATCAAACAAAGATTACGGCCACTGATTTGACACAAAGTCTTCATACAGTTTGTACAACCTTTTACTGAAAATGGTCCCCCACAAATGATTACTCTACCTGTTAGTTTTAGAATATAACATTGAAAATGCCCCCCCCCACATATGATTATGTCACATATGTTCTTTATCCGAGATCCTCCACGTGAATGTTTTCTTATTCCTGTCATAGGGACACCTGAGGGTTTACGTAGACATATATTTGCAAGGTTCTTTTACACTTTGGATTGAGAGAGATTTCAAATTGAATTAATAAATGGTCCCCCACAAATGATTACTCGACATGTCTCACATTGAGCTAATGGTCCCCCACCAATTTGTGTTCTTAGTCTCTATTTGGATTGTAAAGTTATGTATTAATCATGGTTTGATTTGGATGTTCTTCATTTATCCCATAGATCCTCCATAGGGTCTCATGTGGATGTTTTTTTTTTTTTTTTTTTTT
>ML777380.1:536723-593717 GCA_009831015.1 Picea engelmannii | reverse complement strand
TTATTTTTATTTTTTTTCTTTATGTAATGGGACTTTTTGTAAGGTGTTTTACACTTTGGAGTGAGAGGGTTATAGGTTTTTGTAAGGATGTAAAAATATATTTACAAGGACCTTTTACACTTGAGAGATATTTCAAATTCAATTAGTAAATTTAGGGTTGAGTTAAATAAATAGTTTGTAAAAGTATATTATGTTTAATGTGGTATTATAAGATTCATTTGAAGGGATTACATTCTCAACTATTTTGTTTTGTTTTTCTATTATGTTCACTAAAAAAACGTATTTATGGAGGAATTTGATTTTTTTTGGGGGGTAATTGATGTTAGTGTGCCATTCTAACTCTTTCAATTAGGAGATTAGGTTGTTATTTATTGTATTGGAGACATATTTATTAAATAAGGCCTATGGGGTAGTATAGTGTGAAATCAATAAATATAAGTGGACCTTAAGGTCCATGAGTTAGTTATTGTGGCTTTGTTAATGGAGGTCCAATAGGTGGTTGGGGTTTTAGTTAGTTCAAAACCATATATAGTAGTAGAAGATATGTAAATGGGATCCAAGTGAATATTATTTTATTTGAAGATCTTCTTATTTGGAGTTTTCTCGCTTGAAGAGGTAAAAGAACATTCCTCTTAGTTATGAATACTAAGAAAGGTTAGCTTACTATTTCCATTTCCATATTCTAGTTCAATTTATTTTCTTTATGAAATTATATTTATTTCTATCTTACTTTGAATATTATGCTTCAACTATCAAGGAAAACAACTGTATCAGAGAAATTTCTTGTGACAGCATGTCCCCAAATTCTAGGATTTTTTAAAAGGGTAGAGACATGTTCCAAAATATTTAAATAACAAAGAGATATGTTATTTAGTGGGTATGCCTATGGTTGGGGAATATTACATGAATAAAATAGAAGTGACATCACATGGTTGGACACCCTTCTAAAAAAAATTCATACCCCTTCGGGTAGTTTTGCATCATACATCACCTATATGTGGATTTGTCTTCCATGTACCCTTAGGTATATCGGAAGCCCCCCCAAGTTCACCTGAACCATCCTTACATAATCTTAATAGTGTTTTTTTTCTTCTATTGTACATCAGGAACGACAGTCAGGGACATCACTCCCTAGTATCTGAGAATTAGATGGTATAGCTAAGGGTACAATAAAGCCTCCTTAGTTAGTGTTATAGAGATTTGGTTTATTACATTGTTGGAAACTCATTGATATATTAGAGAGAGATATCACTAACACTCATTTGTCTTTAGAACCTTGTAAATCCTAACCTTTATAACACTAGAAATGAAATTCCTACATAAATTGGAATATCTAGATTTTGGAATTTTTGTAAGAAAGTAATACTCCTATTGGAGTATCAAAACAAAATTATAGGAAACCTGGCTCAAATTTATCCTTTCATGACATTAATAAATGTGTTATAACTCTATAATATCTTTTTTTTTGTGGACCTACCAATATAGTTGCTTGTGGCCCATCTCCACAAATTTCTTTCTAGGCATTGATTGTGTTGGGATAGATCTTGGATAACCTCTCCGATGGACCTTACAATAAACCTTGCTCAAAATACTCCTTGCATGACACTAAGCACTATGGTGTAACTCTATAATATGTTTCTTTTTGTGGACGTACCAATACTGTAATATCCCTCGGTAGAGCCCTAGTTGTAAATATGAATTGTAAACATGTTTGTTAGGCTAGTGAGCCGAGTTATAATAAGCTAGGAGGCTTATGTGATGATTAGACCAAGAGCCTGATATTTTGTTTGTATATGTAATTACCCATATCATTAATGAAAATATAAATACTGTTGTGTGTAGACCGACCATGAAGAATATTTATAGGGGACTAAGCTCCACTAGGTAGGGTAAGGAAGGGGGGATAAGTATTTGGGCCTAGGGGCTAAGCTAGGGGGCTTACCTATAGAGGAATAATATTTTAATATTATTTCCTGAAAACTAAGGTGGAAATATTATGTTTTGTTATCCTAAGTTTCTTGTTGATGGGGACGTAGGCTAAATGGAGCGCATGTAGCTCCAGGAAGACAAGTGTTGACCTAGGCTCATGCAGTTAAAAGCTGCGTCAGTGTGTTGTGGGGGGGCTTGCCAATCTTGACCCATTGTCTAACCGTGAACCGAAGCATCCATCACGGATCTCTGGAAATAGTAACCCGTGATTCAATCGTGCTGGTAGTTTGTTGGTCATTCGACCATCCTCCACGTGAGTTTGTGAGGCCATTCTCCCATCCTCCGTCTGAACCCAAGACCTTGGTGATCAATCTTAGATAACCATGCATCTCTGAAGAGGAGAACGAAATTCCAACCTGTGTGATTCTGTGTTCAACCCAGTCTATCCATACCCACAGAGCCGAGTTCGTACCTGAATTGTTTTGAGTTGTTTCCTTCTGTGAAGAGTCGGGTTGTGTCACAACTATTGGCTGTTGCGGCCACGTAGTTCCTGGACTGATTGTGGCTTGTTGCCATCGGTTGTTTCTTACTGAGCCTTGATATGTCCTAGTGTTCGACTATTGTCTTGTTGGGTGTCCATACCCGTTTTTCCCAGTTGTTGTTGTTGTTTCTGTCATCCGTACCCGGCTGTAGCTGAGTCAAAGACTGGTTGAAGAGGCAGGTTGCCAGGCCTGTGATAAACTCTCCTAGGTAAGAGAGTTTGCTAGGAAGTGAGTTCTCCTAGAAGGGATTCTCGTAGCAGCTACAGTACTCTGAGACTTCTGGTCCAGCCTGTTGTTGAAGCCTGAGGTAAAGGAGGGGTGCTAGCCTATGGACTTGTATTAGTGAAGGTGTATCCTCCTGGGGTGGAGCAGGCATGTGGGGAATGAGGGTCTATGTGTTGTGGGTGTAACTGGCTCCTGGGATAAAAGATCCTTCCTTTTTCTTTGTGCAAATTCCTTGTTGTCCTTGCCAAGCCTAGAATTCCCTTGCCCGATGGAGTTTAGTCCCAGCTCGGGGGTGACCTATTGCTGAGAGTGATGAGAAATGTGGTCTAAGGCTGGGAGGTTCGTGGAAGGTCTGCACGCAGTTAGTGGAATACTCCAGCTAAAAGTTAAGTATCATTGTTATTCTTAATTATGTATTTTATGCTTGAATGTTATCATGTATTTCGTTGCATGTAGATTTACTGTTAATCTTGTTTGAATATGAACTTGTAGTAGTAATTTTGTGTTTATGGTGATTAAGTGTTTTATTTTCATTAAAATGCATATATATCATATAAGTTATATTCTGCATGGTAGCATTACCTGTCCTGGAGGAGGGCTGGGGATGTTACAATATGGTATCAGAGCATGGTTACAAAACTGAGCCTGGATGGGCCATGATAGTGGAAGTTGAAGCAAGATTTTCGAAAGGAGTTGTTGTCGAAATGGACAAAACTCAAAGTTTTGACCCAAGGTTTCAACGCGGATCCTGGATGGGATGGGTAAGTGGTCATTGGACCCAAGGTTTCAAGAGGAAATTGTGTCTGGAAGGCCAATTTCGAACCTCAAAACCTTCTTGAGTGCCAAGAAGTTAACTTGGTCGTGTTATGAAGCTCAGGAGGAGTAGTGATGTCGTAAAACCACGACAGAAGTGGTGTTGGGCCACAAAGTAATGTGGGCCTTAAGATATGTTTGAGAGAAGGAAAATCCTTCACGACCATTAGATCTGGTAATTTTGCGAGGCAGTTACCCGTAAATTCCTTTGGAAATCCACAGAGTAACATAGTATGTTATGTGTCGTAGGATCTGTTAGGAAGGAAGGAAATCCCTTACGACCGTCAGATCTGGGGAAGATGCAGAAGGGTTAACCTAGAATCCCTTCAGACTTTACAACTTCAGTGAAGTTTGATGCCAGAAACAAGAGAAGGGTCGAAGCCCGAAGCTTCAAAGTGGATCTACACCGTAGATCTAGAGAGGAGAGATCAATTGTTGGATCAAGCCAATGTTAAAAGGTCAAATGTAGTAGTGAAGGGCGAAAGCTCCCAAAGAGTCGAAGTAGTGAGTCATGATGACATCACTTGGAAGGACATGGACACATGGGATGTGTGCCAAGTGCCAGTGGGTTTCAAACCCATAGAAGTTTGAAATTCCATATGGAATGTGACGTGTGACACCCATTTGATTGGGCCACGAGTCAGCCAATGGTATTCTACCATGTGGCACTCCATATGAGCATGGTTAGAGGGGCCTATGTTACATAACTAAGTTAAGGATCGAAGGACCCACACTGGTGTTGATCACGATACATCAATATCGACGACCATGAAGCATTGCGGGGATCCAAGCTGCACGGGAGTTAATTCTCCAAGGTGGTCCCGCAATCCAAACCCCGATTTCACCGAGGGGTTATGTGTCAGCATCAGAAGAATTGGGGGATGAAATTTTGGTTACTCCAAACCATCGTTGCATGCCCCCTCAATTGGAAAATGTTAAGTGATGTGATGTAATGGTGTCACCAAAGGTGATTGGGAATGTTCAGAGATTAAAAGTTCGGATGTGTGGATGCGAGATCTTCCGATGACTCGAAGACCCGAAACTCAGACACCTGAGGTTCCATAGTAAGTGTCAGTCATCGGATGTTGAGTAGACATGGATGGTTGATCCGCCCTACTTCCCGAGTTCGGTAATCCAAAACTCTGAGAGATTGTTTTGTGGTGCTTTGAAAACTTTCGAAGCCAAAGGCCTGAGTAAGAACCTAGTGATCTAGCGCTTGGTCATGGCCCATGATCACATGGATTGGGGACTGAAATAAAGGGGATAGTGCCCAAAAATTATTACATAGCAGAGAAGAGCTTAGAAACAAAATGAAATATGAACGTTTTCTTAAATCAGATTGGTTTGAATGCGTAAACTAGTGAAGTACTGAATAAATTTCAATTGTTTCTCTTCTTTGAGTTTTCGAGTGCAAGCAGTGCACATTGTCCACAAGGAGTGGGTTGACAGAGGTAAGTTAACCTCATAGAAGCTCAGGATAGATACCATGGAACCTTCATCAGCAGAAGTGCAAGGAGTGCACAGGAAGAACTATCTGTTGAGTTTAGAGAGATATAGAGTCACTGAGAACTCTATAGGGATCTCCTAGACGAGCATCGAATGAGTGCAAGTGTGCACAGAGAGAATTGTTTGTCGAGTTTAGGGAGAAGAGTATCGGAGGAAGATACTCACAGAGCTGTTAAACACTCTGTAGAAAATGCTTAGCAAGGTGTTCTTTGAACAGAAGGTTTCCAGGAGGGCACAAAGTTTTCCTTTGAAAGGAAATAGAAGGGTCGAGACCCTTAGGAGACTGAGTAAATCGAACATCTCAGAAGAGATAACGCAAGGATTGCGTGGGAGATAGACTCATTCTAAGTCCTAAAGCTTAGAAGAGATAATGCAAGAAGTTCATGGGAGACAGACTCATTCTAAGTCCTAAAGCTCAAAAGAGATAATGCTTACGAGAGCGAAGACGAGATCCATGAGGTGGACTCATAGGAGAAATTTCAAAGGCCAAAACCTTTGAATATACACAAACTCTTCTAAGTTAAAAGATATCAGAAGCTCAGAAGCAAGGGAAACAGTGGTCATTGGGTCACAGTACAGAAGATCCTTCATTACGGAAGAAAGGAAAAGTTTGAGATTTGAGAATTCGGAAGTCCGAAATTCTGAAATGACCCCAACTGTCGATCTGGGAGAGGGAGATCTGAACTGTTGGAGGTAGATCTCGATCCTCCATTTAGAAGCATCGTCAATATATTAAGATTGATGGTCATATCGCATTGAGGGGATAGAAGGTGGTCGAGATTTACGAATTCAAGGGCAGGCCGCAATCCAAACACCGATTTTGCAGAAAGGACGCGTGGAGGCTCAAGGTGAATTTTAGGATGAAAAGTAGTTTGGTCTCAAACCACCTTTGAGTGTGCCCACAATCATGTGTTTGTATGAGGTCACTGCCCAAGGTTACTTCTAAAGAGCCAAGGAAAAAGGGGAGAGTGGACTTGCTAAAGTCCCGAAGTCCTGAAGTGATTTTGGACCATCCATCATTAAGGAGGACATGTGTCGTAAGATCCACAACTTCGAAAGTTTATGGACAAGGAGGATGAGAAACAGCTAAAGTAAATCTTGGTCATTGATCTGAAAGTGGACACGTGGTGCCAGATCTGGAACTCTGGGTACGGAGCACTCCGGAGGAAAGCAGAGGGTGAAAGCGTTGAAGTCCTGAAGAAGATCTCGATCGTTGATCGAGGAGGAGGTCGAAGGACCGTTGATCTGGTCTTGGTCGAAAAGAGTCGAAGTCTTGAAGAGAATTAGGTTTGTTGATTTGGAGGGGACACGTGGTAGATGATCTGTCACTCTAGGGAAATTCACTTTGGAGATTTGTGTGTGTTGAGATGTGAGAACTCCCGAAGGTGGGAGAGATGGAGTTCATCAGAACCGTCCGATTGTTGAGTACAGGTGTCAATATATCTTCCACTCTGGAATATTGTCTTACACGGAAAAGCAGATAGTTGAGAGTTGAAACTCCTAAGGCCAGAGAGTCGGAATCAACCGTAGTCATTGATTTGGAAGGGAGCTACTTGTCGACAGATCATGTAGATCTAGGACTGTGTGTGGAAGGAGGATAGATAGAAGTCGTTGATAGCGAATCATCGGCATGGCATTGGAGATCGATGGATGAGCTATATTGTAGGGCCAGAACTTGCTCAGATGTTAAAAATATGAGATTGGTCCGCAATTTATACCACGTTTTTAGAAAACGAATACGTGGTAGCTAGAGGTGAATTGCGGGGCGAAAAGAAGGTTGGTCTAAAACCACTCTTTCCCACACCCGCAATCACACACTTACATGACGTCATAACCCATGGTCTTATGAAGAAAAGGGATAATGAAAAAGGGGCTAGCGCTTGAAACTTGGAGTTTTAGAAGCATGTAGGAATAACCTGTGGGTCTGTCAGGACCTGCACCTAAAGGAGAAAAGGGGGCTTGTGTATAATTTTTTTGGGTTCAATCATGAGCCCGAAGAGTTAATTCGACTTAGAAGAGTTGACGATCCTTTGACCGGGAGGTCAGCAGACCTCTTTGAGGTGGAGGCACTACATCGAAAGTGCTCAAGAAAGGAATGATCATGCACAATGATCATAGTGAGAGCACAAGAAGATTCAGGAACCTGGGAAGAATTGAAGACTTCTGGGTTCAACAAGGAAAATTTGCACATGAGAAAGAATTTGTTGCATTTTTTGTGGCAGCAAGTATGTTACAACTTGTTGAGTCAACCAAAGGAAAGAATGCTTGCGTGTTTGCAAGTGTTGTTGGTGATGTTGTTGCATAAGGAGTGAAGCAACAGAGAGCTGAAGTGATGGTTATAAGTTTGACAAAAGAAGCATGAAAGATTCTACTTCCATCACACATTCAAGTAGTATAAAATTTATTAATGGCAGCCATGCAGGTATGAGTTTTTATTATTCTCTTTGCATAATTGTTGAAAGGAAATTCAGGTAAGAATTTCCTTAGCCAGAGTTATTTTATAAAATCACATGATTATATTATTGAATGCATACCACTGGATGTGGAAAAGGCTGGAGGCCTATATTAATTCAATCTTTTTATCTTCTAAATGCACACATTGACACAATAGAATGTCATGTTAATTTGGTTATGGGGCAATAACCAAATAATTAAAATATAATAACTTGTTATAGGAATGAATGTCAGTAAGCTATTCATGTATGAGACTAGGACATTGTTGGATATGGAAAGGTACATTTATGAGCCACATAGGTACTAAAATCTTCCTACCTTTAAATAAAACTTGGACTGCAACCTTTTTGCTAACACTAATGTACACTACAAAATTATATTCTTGGTGTAGTGTTTGGGTCTAAAAGGAAGGCATCCAATTAATTGGGAAGATAATAGGAAGTGTGTGGAGAATGTGTCAACACATTGGCCATAATTCAAACTCACAAATGGTGAGATACATGACTAAGATAAAGAGCATTATGTAAATCAATACAAGGGTGCACTGAATAAATAGGCATTAAGAGTTGTATTCATGTCTAGTAAGGGGCAGAGTTGCACTCATACATGATGGAACTGTATACTTAAATTCACTTTGTTGAATGCATTTTGTGAGTGCATGTATATATGTTTTTGGCATGGAAATATTTATACTAATGGCTGAAGTTTTTCTAACTCATGAAGTTGAGAACATTTTAGGAACTGTTAAACATTGCAACAGGAAATTTGCAAGCCAGGTAGTCACAGGAATAGAGACTATAGAAAATTTTATGTTCAGAAAATTGAAATAATAAACTTAATGTTATTAATTATGAACATGCATATGCATAGAATGATGAGTCATTCTATTTGGTTAAATTGTTTGGTAATTGTGATTGAATTGCTAGGTGCGGGCAATTCTAAGATCATCGCATAAGGTGTTGTACATGTTGAATTATGATCTATAGAAAATACTAACAATTTGTTGGAAGTAAGCAAGATGAAGTATTGCAGGAAATTGGTATGCAGTTTGGTGCCTGTGGAAAATCACAAGGATGGATGCATTCATAATATGGAAACAACCAAGATGAATCATGAAATAGAATTTCATGTTTTGGGGATAAAAGTTGAATTCCCTTTCGAACTAATTGGAGTTCCTAAATGAATTATTTTATTTTTTCTCATGATAACTGTATGTGGTTGATGCAGATGAGATGATGTTGATAAAAGTCAGAATGTTGACTACAAAGAGTATCTCGAGGAAGATGTCATTTGGAGACCTCTGAGGGAAGTTGGAACTCCTTGAGCCACGGTGCTTTAAGACTTCTTGTCTGACCTATTGTTGAAGCCCAAGGAAAGGGAGGTGTAACAGTGGATGGACTTTGTGACAGTGAAGGTGCACACTCCTGGGGTGGGACATGCATGTGGGGAAAGGAGACTATTGGTTGGAATGTTTCTGGGGTTTGGTACCTTGCCCTAGGCCATGTTGATATGGAATTCTTCTCAATCAAAATATAAGTATCAATTCTCTATTCATTGTATGCTATGTATCTCGTAATTCATATACAGGTTATAATGTTATTAGAATTGCCTGTATATATATTGCATGTATGTTCTAATGTTTCTTTCGAATGAATAGGTGTACGAGCAGAGTGTTTACGTATGTGGAGTCATAGCACTGCTGAGAGTTTGTCAATGGATGGAACATCATGGATCTACAACCATTCTGTTCTTTCAATGAGGTTTAATTGAAGCATGTAACAAGGAACAATAAGCTGAATTCTTTCCTGAAGCAACTCCAGGGAATAGAGCAAGTGAGTTTTAGCTGCAGTATGGATGCCATAATTGGTGCTTGAAAGTAAAGCTAGATAATGGGCTTCCAATAGCTAAAGCTTAGAGATTTTGAAGAATTTTTGAATTATATATGTATAAACAAGTTGCACTGAGGATAGTGCAAAAATAAGGGGAGGGGATTGTAATATCCCCCGGTAGAGCCCTAGTTGTAAATATGAATTATAAACATGTTTGTTAGGCTGGTGAGTCGAGTTATAATAAGCTAGGAGGCTTATGTGATGATTAGGCCAGGAGCCTGATGTTTTGTTTGTATATGTAATTATGCAGATCATTAATAGAAATATAAACAATGATGCATGTAGAATGACCATGAAGAAGAGTTATGGGGGACTAATCTCCATTAGGTAGGGTAAGGAAAGGGGGTTAAGTATTTGGGCCTAGGGGCTAAGCTAGGGGGATTGCCTCTAGAGGAATAATATTTTAATATTATTTCATGAAAACTAAGGTGGACATATTATGTTTTGTTATCCTAAGTTCTTGGTGGCTGGGGACGTAGGCTAAATGGAGCGCATGCAGCTCCAAGAAGACAAGTGTCGACCTGGGCTCATGCATTTAAAAGATGAAGCATCAACTGTGTTGTGGGGGTCTTTCCATTCTCGATCCATTGTCTAACCGTGAACCGAGGCATCCATCATGGATCTATGGAACCAGTAACCCGTGAGTCAATTGTGTTGGTAGTTCATTGGTCATTCGTCCATTCGTCCATCCTCCATGTCATTTCGTGAGGCCATTCTCCCATCCACCATCTGAACTCGAGACCTCGGTGGTCAATCTAAGATAACCACACATCTCTGAAAAGGAGAATGAAAAGCCAACCTGTGTGATTTCGTGAACCCAGTCTATCTGCACCTGCAAAGCCGAGTTCGTACCTGAACCGTCTTGAATTGTTTCCTTTTGTTGAGAGTCAGGTTGTGTCACAACTGTTGGTTGTTGCGGCCACACAGTTCCTGGACTGAGTGTGGATTGCTGCCATCGACTGTTTCTTACTGAGACTTGATATGTCCTAGTGTTTGAATGTTGTCTTGTTGGGTGTCCATACCCATTTTTCCCAGTTTTTGTTGTTGTTTTTTTCATCCATACCTGCCTGTAGTTGAGTCGAAGACTGGTTGAAGAGGCAGGTTTTCAGGGATGTGAGAAACTCTCCCAGGTGAGAGAATTTTTTTGGAAGTGAATTCTCTTGGAAGGGAGTCCCGTAGCAGCTACAGTACTCTAAGACTTCTGGTCCAGCCTGTTGCTAAAGCCCAAGGTAAGGGAGGGGTACTAGCTGATGGACTTCTCTTAGTGAAGGTGTATCCTACTGGGGTGGAGCAGGCATGTGGGGAATGAGGGTTTGTTTGTTGTGGGTGTAAGTGGCTCTTGGGATAAAATATCCTTCCTCTTGCTTTGTGCAACTTCCTTGTTTTCCTTGCGAAGCCTATAATTCCCTTGCCCAATGGAGTTTAGTCCTAGCTTGGGGGTGACCTACTGCTGAGAGTGATGAGCAATACGGTCTAAGGCTGGGAGGTTCATGGAAGGTCTACACGCAGTTAGTGGAATACTCCAGCTAAAAGATAAGTATCATTGCTATGCTTAATTATGTATTTTATTCTTGAACGTTATCATGTATTCCATTGCATGTAGATTTACTATTAATATTGTTTGAATCTGAACTGGTAGCAGTAATTCTGTGTTTATGGTGATTAAGTGTTTTATTTTCATTAAAATGCATATATATAATATAAGTTATATTCTGCATGGTATCATTACCTGGCGTGGAGTAGGGTTGGGGATGTTACAAATACAGTCTCCAATGACACACATTTGCAACATGACAACCATACATGAAGTAAAACAAATGGTTTAATCTCTCACCTAGTCAGTAAACACTCTCACTTAGTTAGTCAACACAATGGAGACTAACATGCCTTCCTTGACTACATAAGTTGGCCTTTGTTTCGATAAGATTCAGAAGCTAGAGGGTATGCATGATGAGGGTATCTATTCATCAAATAAAAAATCTAATCAGGGTAATAACATTCATGTGGAAAAAGGTTGCAATGATGGTCACTCATTTTCTAACCATTCTCACAATACGATGCCTTGCTTTCCTAAAGTTGATTTGAATAAGTTTGATGGGTCAGATTCGACAAGATATATTGACCAAATGGAACACTACTTTTCCCTCCATGCCATAGTGAATAACCAATTAAAACTTTGAACATTTTTTCTCTATTTGGATAGGGAATGTTTGTAGTGGTGGCAATGTCATAAGAAATATTCTTCAAGGATAATTACATGGAAGTAGTTTGTGAAAGTCTCGTTTGCTTTCTTGATCAAGGATACTAATTTTGTGGGCTAGATTACTAAATTGCATCAAACAAGCATGGTGGAAGAATGTGTTGATTCTTTTGAGAATTTATCTATCAGAACATAAAATTTAACTAAATATTTTTTAAACAACACTTTCTCAATGGTCTTAAGAAGAAAACCAAAGCCCAAGTTGACATGAACCACCCTAATACCTAGATGGAGGCCACTGAACTTGCTTGTTGTGCATAAGTTGCATCATATGCCTAGTTAAAATTTATTGAGTTTTCTCTATGCCCATGCCCATGCCTAAATGTGGTGGCTCCTCAGTAACCTGCTCCACTCCTATAAGGCCACACGTTGAGAAGGGATTAAATGGTTGAACGCTAACTCAAGGGTCTCTTCTACAGTTGTGATTATTGTAAATATCTTTTAAATTCATAGTGTGAGATTAGTTCAGGTCCAAATTTTAGTCCTAAAACACACAATCTGTCCTTAGAAAAAGAGAGAGAGAAAGAGAAAATAAACAGTTGATGTATATAATAAGCTAAGAAATGAAAACCCACCTCACTAATTAGAACACAAATCTTAACGCTTATATGTTGTACCTAAAAAAAGGTTGGCTTAGTAAAAAAAGATAATATCAATAAAGTTCTAATTTCTAGAACACTAAACTAATAAGATATAAAATCACCCCACCACACACATGCATATCTATGAAATGTAAACAAAAATTGGATAAAGGGAAAATGATAACTTACTATAAATACATAATATAAATAATAATATATATATATATATATATATATATATATTATGTATTTATAGTAATTTATTCTTTTATAACTCATATATATGAAAAAGGGAAAGTAAAATTTTGAGGGGTTAAATTTCATCTAATTTTTTATTTTTTTTAGATTTTTTAATTTTCGTTTTTTTATTTGTCCAAATTCTATAAGCTAAAATCATTTTACTTTAAATATTGCAAAAAATTTATATAAACTATATAAAATCTAATCAATAAGAATTTGAATAGTTTTACAAAAATATTACCAAACATTTAAGAATTATCATTTAAGAATTTGTAAGATCACCAAGGATTATACACTTTAAGATAAGTATGGATCCTTACTTTATAAGAAAGCCATTTTAAAATCAATTAAATTCTTTATTTTAAATAATAAAATAAAAATAAAAAACTAACAAACTAAAAATTAATTAAAAAATAATAAATAAATACCCATAAAATAATAACTTAATCAAAACATATTAAAGAGCCATAAAAATAATGACTTAATAGAACTATATATTATAAACATGATAAAAATACAATAAATATATGATGATTAACGTCCATTCAGACCGAATTGGTCTATCTGACGATAAGACGGTAAGTGATTACTTGTGATTCTTTAAAATTTTGTTTCTGTGCTCGAATATCATTAAGAAAAGCTTTCCAATATCACCATAGTTTTGTTGAATTAAGAGGTTAGGAAGGTTGGTAGTGTGACAACTACTTTGAAAATGAGATGTTGGCACACAGGGTCAGAGCCAGGGTTCAACGCTTCAACAACGCACCAGCAAAACCCTAACTATCGACCCTTTTGGCAATACCTGCGAAGCAGATGAAGTCTCGCCCGAGGTAGAGGTAGGGGGGGTTGTAGGACTCAAGTGTCTACAACCAAGATGGGACACAGGTCTGTGATTACAATACTTAAAAGAGCACTTAGCCAACAATATGCATTAGAATATGATCCTCATTTACATCACAGATTTAACCCTTATTACAGAGCAACATAGTAATAGCCAAGATATAACACTTTCAATCACTTAGCACACAACATTAGCTAAGATATAGCATTCAGTCTCGTCATTAAGCACTAAGCTACAACATGAGATGCATTCATTCTCATCATTAAGCACTAAGCTACAACATGAGATGCATTCATTATATGTAACATCAACAACACTAAGCAAATAATCACATAAGCAACATCGCACAAAGCATATCAAGACACAAGATATACGTGGTTCACCCCAGTGTGGGGCTACTTCCAAAAACTTCTTCTTCTTCTTTATTAGTCTTCAATCTCCTTACATTCATCTACTCCTGTGCACAAAGCCATAGAGCCCAACTCCATAGTGGACAGGTGATCTGCGTACAGTGCACTAGATCCGCCTTCCTCAAAATCAGGTCAAGGCATAGATCCAACTCCTTAATAGCACAGAGCACTTACAACTTCTTGCACTAAGCTGAAATCAACCTATCATGCACATAGCCACTAGTAGTCATGCACTAAGCCAATTTTTCTCCAACATATGGTGCACATAGCCAACCAGATCTACTTCTTACATCGCTTAGCTACTTATTTATACAATTACAACAAGGCCTAATCATGGGTAAACCCATGGGTCGACATCCCCAAACCCTAATGAACCCCTTGTTGGGTCCACAAACAAGTGAGATCCCGCAATCACTTCACCTAGGCACTTCATCTTCGACCATCCTATAGAAGTGCCAAAAGTGGTCAAACACGACCAATGTTTCCAAAAAACTTGGTCAAGGGCCAACAGGCCCCCAACACTCACCTGTGACTCATCCTGCGTCACTTAGGTTTGGGAAGGCTGCTTCAAAGGCCTCAAGCTTAACTTGAGCTTCCTTGACTTGCTGCTTCACTAGAGCCTCCTGCTCGATGAACTCTTGAATTACTTGCTTTGTAAGAGGCCCTTCTAGGCATTGTTCTATCATCGCAACTACTTGGGCTAGCTGTGAGACTTGGCCTTCAATCTCTTCAAAAACCATGCAGGCTTCGTCCTGCACTGGCTGGAGTCTCTATGTCACCTCCATGACTTTTCTCTAGATGGAAGTAACATGTTGTTGAACTGTGCATTGTTCCTGTGATCGCTTCATTTTCTCAACTACAGTAAGCAGCTTCATCTGCGCTTGCATGGTGGATGCCTACTGCTTCACCTCCTGGAGTTGGGCTTCCATTTTCTTCAACTCTGGATCTTCTGCAAGGCGCTCATAGGTCTGTGCACTCTAATCACTCAATTTCTTACATTATGAGGTGAGTGCCCTGATTCTTTCTACTATGTTCCTAGCATCTTCTTCCCTCTGATTGTGCACTTCTTGCAGAGTGCTAGGTACTTCTTGGATTTCTAGCTCCATTACTCTTGCTTGAAGCTGTTGAATGGCTTCAACGATCTTCCCCACTTGCATCTCAGTTAACTCTGGTTCCTCCTATGCCAAGATTGACACAGAGCGAAGTGCTTTAGTCACTGCCTCTTTGACCAAAGTCTTCTCTGTGAGCAACTAGTCTTTTTATTTTTGCATCTTCACTTTATCCTCCTTGAACATCACCTTGATTTCATCTTTCTCCTACTGCACAACTCGAAGTTGCTCTAAGACCTCCTCCTTTTCTTTCTTCACGACTTATGTAGCCTGATCCTTTTCTTCTTGGACTCAATGAATTTGAGCCTCTATTGCATCTGCTAATATTCATAATTGGGTGGGCTCATCCCCCAATTCTACACTTTCTGCTGAAGAAGGCGTAGTAGGTATTGCATGGCTCGAATGGATAGCTTGTTGTATGTCCTTGAGCTCCTTCTTTATTCTGTGATATAGTGTTTCTTTCTTTGCTTCGTGTCTCTACAGGATATCCTCTGAGGCGTCTTCTACAGCTCCGATGATGAGATCAACATCATCCACTATAAGCACATTCTTCGACTGAGGCTTATTGGCTCAGGTCTTCTTTCGTGCTGAAGGTTTTTGTGGGGAAACCTTCATTTTCTTTGATTTTTCAGCCTTTGTAGGGGGATCCTTCGATGGTGTAATTTCCCCTCTATCTTTGTTTTCTCCTTCTTCCCCTCCTTCTTCTTGGTTCACTTCGTCTCCTCCTCCTCCTTCAGGTGAGTCCGACCTACTTTCCTCTGAGGCACTGTCCTCCTCATCGGTTTCTATGTTCTGCACTTCCTCCTTTTTCTTCTTTTTCTTCGCGCTAGTATATCCATCATGTTCGACTCGGGTAACCAAAGGACTTCCAATGATGTCGGGGAGGGGATTTTAATATCCCCAAAGATGAGCCTTGTTATAATCATGTTTATGAATTGTAAATCATGTTTTGTAGGCTAGTGGGCTTATTTGTTTATTAGGCTGGAGAGCCTAAGTGTTAAAGGCTAGGAGCTTGTTTTTGTATATGTAATTATGCAGAACATTAATAAAGATTAAATATCATTTCTTGCAGACCTACCAGTCCATGGATGATTTTAGGGGCTAAATTTCGATCATGGGCTAATTTTCCATGTTTTTTCCAAAAACGAGATTCGTTATTTTAAAAATGATTCACCCAAATTCTATAGGATAAAATTATTTTACCTTAAAAATCGCCAAAAATTTATAAAGAATATATAAAATACTTAGAAATTTGAATACTTTTAAAAAAATATCGCTAGACATTTATAGTTGACATATGAAGGATTAGTAATATTTGCCAAGGTTTCTACATTTAAAAATAAATTTCCATCCTTAAAATCATCCTTGCCTACCACGAAGAAAGAGTGATGGGGGGCTAAGATTCGACAGAGTGGGTAAGGGAAAGGGGGCTGAAAGGTTGGAAGGAGGGGCTAAGCTTAGGGGCTTAAGTCCTTCAAATAATAATTTATTATTATTCGAAAGTGGTGTGAAAGGTATACTTTATCCTAAGTTCCTAGAAAAGGGAAGACATACTTGATGGAGTGCATGCAACTTCATGGGAGACATGTGTCGGCCCAGACACATGCAATTTAACCCAAGAATTGAGCCGTGATGGGGGTTCGTCCTTCATTTTGTCGTCTGTTGTCTAAACTGAGTGGTCTCTGCATTTGATCTCTACATACCTCACGCGGATCTGAAACTCGAACTCGTGATGGCCAACTTGTGATGTTTTCCTGAGAAGCCGACGCATCCTCCGTCTGAACCGTTAGAGTCTGTGATTTGACCTCTGCGTCAATTCCTTGTCATGCAGCTCTGAAATCCAGTGGAAAACCCATGGACTAAGCTGTGTCTCCTATATTTCCTATGAACCCATCTTATCCACCCTTGCAGATCTGAGTCTGTACTCGAACTGTTCTTGGGTTGCAGCCTTCTATTTTTCCTGAGTGGTGTTGACCAGTTATCGTTGTTGTCAACCGTACCTTGTTGGAACTGAGTCTAAAGTAGATGAATAACTGGGTTGTCAGGCCCATGGTTGAATATGCAAGTTGTTAGGCCTGTGAGTAGCTCTCTCGAGGTGAGAGAGTCTACTGGGAAGTGGTTTTCTCCCAGAGAGAGTTGAGCACTAGCTACAGAGATCTGAGAATTCTTGATCTGACCTGTTTCTGAGACCCAGAGAGGGAGATGAAGCAACGATGGACTATTCTTGTGAAAGTGTATACTCCCGGGTGGAAAAAGCATGTGGGGAATGAGAGTCTGTGAGTAGTGGGCATAAGAAGGCTCCTGGGGAGAATCATTCCAGATGCACTGTGTAGTTTTCTTGTAACCTCAACTTAGTCTAGGATTCCCTTGCCTTGGGTGGAGATTAGTCCCAGCTCAGGGGTGACCCACTGCTGAGCGTGATGAGCAGCGTGGTCTAAGGCTGGGAGGTTCATGGAAGGTCTGCACGTAGTTGGTGGAGTTACTACAGTTTCAAAGATAAGTATCATTATGTCTTTAATTTCAATTAAAATGCATGTCTGTGATGCTTGTAATATTATCATGTATTTCGTTGCAATGATATTTACTATTAATTCCATTAATTTTTTATGTTACCAGTAATACTATGATTACTCTGTATTGTTGGTTAAATTTCATTAAATATGTGAAATTGATTTAATATGCATGTTATATATATATATATATATATATATGAGAATATTTCGCGTAGTAGCGTTGCTCAGCAGTGGGGTTGATGGTCGAGGATGCTATAGGAATTTTGTCTGACATTTGGAGTCAATACTCCACTTGTCAAACTTATGTGAGACTAAGGGCTTATTGAGGAATAAGGAATCTTCCTTATTGTGCACCCAACACAAATCCTCGTGAGAGACTATCTTAGTCTTCCCTCATGACATCGTGAACCTCTCGGAATAAGGTAGTCGTTAAACTTCAGTTCAGGTCATGGAGGGAGTGTTAGTAGGTTATGACACGGACACTGCCACACCTCTCCCTCATATGTCTAGTATATTTGTATGACCCCTTTACTCCATAGGTGAGTTGGATTAGAAAGCATCACCATGCCTACATCCACTGACAAAGATAACATCAGTAACTCATATACAAAAAATCCATAACTGAAATCATAATATAAAACATGTGTGATAAACAAAGTACTCATAACCAAAATAAAATCCACTCCATGACTCAATCCAGAGTCAAAGGTAATTTGTCTATGTCATCAACATCCTCCTCATGCCGTGTTTCCTGCACACTCATGAACCTCATCATAATACCTATCAATGATATACATCAATATAACTAACATATCAATTTCAATACTCAATCATAATCTAAAGATATAAACCAAACTAATAATCATAATGTACCATGTTTAACTAGATCGCTTGCATGCAAGTGTCCTCAAAGAATAAGTCAATGCATAAATGTGATCAATGGAACTGGATGTTATAGAGGCTGAGGAAAGTCTCACCCAAGATGTAGAGAGGATATTGTAGGCCATAAGGTATTGTACCTCCTTGGGGTGCTCCCTAGGATTTTGAAGGGTTTCCAGCAAAAGGGGGTTGTCCCCCTACCATACCTTGAGTGGAAACTGGGGTTTGACAAATAAAATGGGGTTTCCCCCCAGTGGGCATGTGAAAAGGTGGTTGTCCCACAGGAGGGGCATGCCCACTATATGATGTTTGTTCCCTGTTGGAGCCACCTTTTCCAAGTGGTTGAAATATAATTCTTAAATTCAAAAGTTGGTTTTCAGGATGTCTTTTATTTTTTGATCCTTACCCACTGAAAGCCTCAATACCCTGACATGCAAAGTGGTGATGGCCTTTATAGTTCTAAATCACCGTCACTTGACCGTTAAATAAGTTTATCACTTTTTATTACCTCGCGCTATCACACTTCGGGAGTTACAAGTCGCATGGTTTTCAAACTCCGATATGCGAAGTCGCAAAGCAGTTCCAAAAGTTACCCCGGTTAGTGTCAGGAGTAAATCCTTTAAACCTCGCTTAAACATTATCATGCTTTCGTGACTTGGTGATCAATCCCTCCAAAAGCCGCATCTTCGTGACTCCAATCCACGAAGTCGCGATTTCCTTCTTTAGACATGGATTAACTAAAATCTTGGGCAACATCACGGGTAAAAAGCTAAATCGCGCCATCATGATTTCAGGTATTTTGGACTCCAAGACTAGAAGGGAAATCATCCGTGACGGCGAACGCCGAAAAGAGGTTTCAAGGGATGAAAGTACAAAATTGAAGGGACTTAACTGAAGTAATAAATGCCTGAAAGGACCTTTAACATACACAGTCTATGGACGGGTTTTTTGAATGTTTCCTCTTTTCTTTATTATCACGAATCTTTTAAACATTTATGGCATTGATTTGAATCTTGATGAGTTAATAGAAAATAATATCTCATTTCACGCCTAAATATTTCCATTAAACAACTTGATCGTTCTGTCAGCAAGGACTCACGGAAAATTGAAAGATCAAAGCAAGGTAGTTTCTTTCATTATTTCAATTTTATTTCTATTTTGTGCACATAGCTTTTTCATCAGGATAACTTCTATCTGTATTTACAATTCTTACTATAGGAGATCTGAGTACAGATTTCTCTATCTGATCAGGGGATCAAATTTTGCTCAAAAATTCAAAGTGATCGGAATCGCCTCAAATCGAATGAGAGCATAGGCCTCGTCGTTGCGAACCCAACGCAACGTGGTTCGTCTCAAACGGACGTCGGGAGAGAGAGATATCACGATATGTTCGAATCGTCAAACAGGCAAAAAAAATGGACGCTGACTGTACAGTCCGTACAGGCTGATGTGGCAGGGCCGTATGACCATACGCTGATGTGGCATGTGATGATGTGGCATTTATGTATTGGCAGATGAGTTCGAATCAGAATGAGACACGTGGCATCTTTTTGGTCAATGGTAAGGTGCCACGTGGCCCAGTCCTGGGCTACCACGTGGCACCCCGGTATTGGCTATTGGTTGTTGTTTTAAAATTGTATGGGGTCTGTGGGGGTCGAACCCCAGGCCTCCCTTTGGCTCCGTGCTTTGGTAGAGTGTGGGATACCACTAGCCCACACGTTGTTACTTATAAACTATATGCAATGCAAATTATTTGAATTCAATTTATGTGGTGATCGACGTGGGGGTCCGGGCTGGGGCTTAGCCCCAGCCCCCGGTCGCAATTACATTACCATATGACCTATCCTCCATTTGTTGCACGCGGGGTTTTTAAATGTGTAGCCATGGTTATATTATGTTACCATATGACTCTTGTTCAATGGTTGGCGCGCGTTTTAATTTGTGGTTTGAACGGTTCAACGACCCTCCATGTGTTATGGTTTTATTTGCCTATGAACTTAGCCCTTTTTGTATTTGCGTCGGTCGTATGGACGACTCATGTGCCTGAGTGCTAGGCGGTTAGGGGCTGGCGCGCCCATAACCGTCCTACAGTTTGCACCATTGGTATGGTTGCGTCTGGTGCTGGGTCTTCACGCTTTAAATTACGTGTGTGCTAGGTTGAACGAACGAGGGTGCATTTTGTAGACGCAGAGACAACAAGCTTGAAGGGGAGACTTCAAAGAAGCCTAAATTCTTTGTTTTTTGGCCAAACGAGGTGCCAAAAAAGCCCAGCTAGGGTTTTTTGGACGCTCTGAAGCCATTAGAGCAGTCTGTTGGTCATTTTGAGCATTGTAAAGCACGTTTTTGAGCACTTTGAGCAATTAATAATAATGATCCATTGGAAGCTGGACCAGGAGATGTAGCCCAAGAGAGGGGTGAACTCCTTTATCATTTGTTGTGTTTATTTGCTTATGTTCATTGATTATGCTGCTGTTTATTTGTGTCTTAAATGAGTAAATCCTTTTTATAATGTGTTGCAAAGTTGATCCATTTGCTTTTAACACATAAAATTTACTTGCAAATATTTTCAAGATTACAAGTCTTCTTCATTTTTAGATCACTATCATGGCTCCACGAAAAGCGTCCAAGGCGACTGTCGAGAGTTCAAGTCAGGGCTCAGATGCTATTTCCGATACTTCACCCCAAAGTATTGATATTGTCAAGACCTGGACATACATCTCTGACATTCTTTAGGCCGAATCAGTGAATTGTTCAGATGATTCCAGCAATAACGAGAAGGATGATTTGGCCACCAAATACAAAATCGCCATTCAGTCAGAGATGCACAAAATAGAGGTAAGGCCACGGCTCCTTCCCTATTATGATATGATCAGATGGGTGCTAGACCATGTGGATATCCTGACCAGGACTATTATTAGTGAGCATAAGGTGACAATTGGGACTTTTAGACCATAACATTTACAGGTAATGTATCAGCTATCACCCACACCAAACTTCGCGTACAACGTCGAGTTTCTGGAAGGTTTCAAGGGGAAGGAATGTGAGCAATATGGAAGAAACTTGTCCGATCTGATCAAGGATTGGGTTTCTCACCCCGCAAAGTTCAGTGCGGATTCCAATGAAATTTATTCAATCTCCTCCTTAGAACCACAATTCAGGTATATAACAATGATGGCCTGTAGGTTGTATGGGAAGGAGGACATCACGCACTTTTTCCTCCCATGGGTGCCTCTGATTCATACAGTCGCTGAAGGTTTTTCTCTCGACTGGGCCAAACTGTTGTCAGACAGTCTAACCAGACGAATTACTGAATATCGAGCGCAAAAGGCAAGTGAGAAAGCAACTTCATTTTTCATGTCTGCCTACATCATGGATGCTATTTGTTTCATGACGCCTTTCCCTCTAATGAGATGGAGTTGGACTCCATCTAATGTTGAGCCTATTCACGTCTATCACTCAAAACTTTGGCAGAACAAGGCCCAAGAATTCATATACGATATTTTCAACTGGGTAATGGTACCAATGCATGTCTCCATCTTCGGTAACCCACCTCCCATGATTTCAGATAGCATCGCGACCAACTTGAGTAGTGTAGTTGACTGGTATATAGAAGAGGAGTTTTAATACATCAAGGTTTTCGGCACCTCTGTTCCCCCATATGCTCTACCACTATTCATGCCGGATAAGCTGGTATGTTGCCAAATCACCAGGAAAATCGTGCTCGGTGATATAATCAAAGAGCTCAAGGGATTTTCGAAGAAGGTATGGCCACCCTTCCCCATTCATTTTAATACATATTGTTTATTAGATTTCGGACACGCCAAAGATGAGGCTATGGCCTTGGAGGAATTCAAATTGGTCGACATCGAGTTTAAGAAATATGACCCACATAAAGTTGTGAGTAATCACCTGGCGAATTGTGGCCTGAAAATATATGAACATGAGCATTCGCCTCATGACAACATTTTTTGAGGTGCGAGATCCTATTCCGAGGTCCTAAGTCGGATTCAAGCCCTGTTGCCTGGAGATATGGCCGATTTCTTCAAATTTCAGGAACACCAGCGGAGCTAACTTCCCCCAGTTTTATAGGGTAAGAACCCATAGACTATATATATACAGCAATCGGAAGCCAAGGGCTCAAACGATTCACGTCTTGACCAGGAGGAAAATCAGGAAAAGACAGAGAAAACCGGGAACCCGGAATAGGAAGCTGAGATCCCCAACCCAAGGAAAGGAAGCCCAGAAGTGGTTGTTATCCCAGAGAAACCATCCAAGGAAATCGACAGTCCCATTGCTTCTATCACTCCCATACAATTCACAAAGGGGACCCTCGACGCGAGATGGATTTTCAGCAAAGAACTAACGCCCATTACTGTAGAAGAGGTGCCTATGAACGAATTTTTCTTCGATAAGAAGAGAAAGGCTGTTGTGAAGCAAGATATTTACCTAGAAGCGGGAACAGTAGCCAAAAAATTCAAAATCCTAGTCGATGGGAAGGCCATGAAAAAGGAGGAATTTTCCACTCAGATAGCAGGGACATTGGGGATTTTTCTATAGCTAGCCAATATTTCATTAGATCCCTAAAGGAACAGTTAAAGAGAAAGAACCACTTGATCAGTAAATTGGAGGCTAAGCTAGCTACAGCAGAGGAAAATGGCAGAGATCAGGCAAACGCAGGTCTATAGCAAGCCAGAGAAACCGATCAAAAGGAAATAGAGAAACTCAAATCTAATCTCGAGAAAATACATCATTCGACCCAGACCAGCCAAGCATAGGTAAGCTAGCAAGAAGAACTGATAAGGCAGTTACAGGTAAAGTTGAATTCTGCCAAGAGCCAGGTTATAGATATCAGGATATTCCAATCCCAAGCCATTGAGATCCAAAAGAGAGTGTCAGTAGCTCAACAAGATTTACTTGCTAAAGTGGAAGCCATCCAAAACCATTGCCAGACCATTGACCAAGAACTGGGAGACATTTCTTTGAGAGAAAGAGAAGTTGGGGCAGCTCAAGTCACTTTCTAAGAGGTCGTTATAGCCATGATGAAAAAGGAAATGGTCAATAGTTCCAGACTCTCCCTTCCAGACAAAACCAGGGGAAACATCTTGTTGAAGGTGTGGGAGTGTAACATATCAGAAAACAGAGAATGAGCTAAAGAAATAAGAATCTCTTGTCAAGAAACTTTCGGCTTGATAAATGAAAGTTTGTCAGAGCTCGATAGGGAAAGCAGCGCTAGGACACTAGGCCAGATCAATATAGCCAAGCACCTGCTCGATATCAAGGAGAATGAGGAAAAAGAGCAGGCTGAAATATCACAGATAAGCCAGATTGATATCGTCCAAGTGGAAAATGGTTAATAAAGCCAAGTGTACAGTTATGTTCTATCATCACTGAAGACTGACAAGTAGAAGAAAGGTTTCCATAGTTAGCAAAGGATTGTTACACTTTTGAGGCAAACAACCAAACTGAGCCTTCAAAGTTGATAGCCCAATTGATCAAAAAGTGTGTCAATTGCATTGGGCAGGCAAAAGGGCATGTGTCTGGCGTCAAATGATGACAAGTATTATTCTGTTCTATTTCTAGGCAAAGAAGAGTAAAGAAAGGAAGGTGCTCTGCCCGCATGAAGGAGGACAAAGAGAAATAAGTGAAACACTTGAATTTCCCCTTTTGTAATTGAAAACTTCTGGAATGGTTGAAATTTGAATGTTTAGAAGTTTGTATAAATATGCATTTTGAAGTGAGAACAGAAGTTGGATCTTTCTTGACTGATTGTAATAGAGAATTTTTTCCTTTTGAAAATTAATATGAAGCAATCCGAAGATTCCTGTTTCCGTGAAGACTGAGTTATGATTTTTGTTTTCTCTATTATCTTATATTAAATTTCATTTCGCATATATATTTTTGATGAATGCTTAGCTGCAATTTAGTACAACTTCTACTATGGTGACCAACTTTTTAGTCATCTAATCGCTTGCAGTTTTTCCTTTTTATTGGCTATCAGCATGTACAAGACCTGTGAACTTTTTAGATCTCTATATTTTATGCTTCGTCAAATTACTTCTTGCCTTTTTCTTCTTCTGTTTACAGGGCGAGATTCTCCCTTGATAGGAGCCTCGCATTGTCGACTTCTTAATGTTTTCTCACATTTCATACATGATTCTTTAAAAAGTTAACTCAGTTATGGGATAAGGCCTTTGGTTTGTGTTCTACCTTTAACATCGGATTCGAAAGTTCTCTTTTATACGGTCAAAAAATTAAAGTATCTTTTTAAACCTTGAACTTTCTTTTCAATTTTTGTTCCTCCATGACTGTGCCCGTTGCAAGACAACCCAACATTGAACCTGGCCTATCAGATCAAACCAGCATCTCTTTGATCCTTTTTGACACTATACTTAAAACTGCCATCGCCCAGGTAGAACTCGAGCGTTCATGGGCCACAATTGAATGGGATATAAGCATCCAAGAATATTTTGAAGCGAGACAGAGACAACTTAGAAATCAGCCTTAGCCTCCTTTGTCGAAAGTTGATTTTTCCCCTTTTTATATTTTACTCACTTTCGGATGCCTAGACCCTGTACTTTCTATCCTTAAGTACAGACTCTGGAACAACATCTTTCTGGCGCCGTTGCCAGGGACCGAAGTTACGAAACCTTTTCCCTGGGAGAATGACAGTTTTGCAAGTTTCTACCCTTTGATAGTGAACAAAGAGTGAACACCTTATAAAGGCTATTTTTCTTAACATTCACTTGGTGAATCCATGTTTAAGTAAGTTGGCATCCGATCGAAGGAACACCAGACAAAAATCGGATGGTAAACAAACCACACCCATTTATGATCCCGAAAGAATACTAAAAACAAGAGGGTCTCTTAAGCCAACCACTGCAGTCTACCAGCCCAGGTACACACAACCCAAGGCTAATATTTATTTTGAACCTCTAACTTCACATGAATCCCCCCCTAAAACCCTCAACCCAACTTTAGCTCCCCCTGAAGTTAAAAATTAAATTCACCCGACAACCTCTGGCGTACATGAAGGTGAAAATCCCCTGGTAAATTTAACAGTCATCGATATCCCGCCGACTCTTCGGTTAGATTTGCTGACCTCACCGAGTCTCAAAGAGTATACCATATACTCATATTCTATGCCCGCGGGTTCCCCCGATTACATCTCTTGCAAATCCGAGGAACCAAGTCCTCGCATCCCTTTTCACCCTTCTTCAGTTTTCTCGTCTCTCGAAGAAGCTAAAGATTTGCTTTTAGTGTTCCATAACCCTCTGTATAATGCACCGTTTTCCTATCCAATAGTATCGATGGCAGCCATCGGAGGGGGAGGTGGAGAGGTTTTGGGAGGAGGAGGTGGAGGGGCTCCAAGAGGAGGAGGGGGGGGCCAAGGGCCACCCCCGCCTCCCAGATTTTTCGCTAAAGTAGATGCCAGATATGCACCTCTGGTCCTGCCTGTCCCTCTTCATGACCTTCCTGAAAACTACATGAAAAACTTGCCTAAATTTACAGGGGAAGGGGACCTGACCGCGGCCAAACATATAAATTTCTTTGACCAGTTTGTAGATATCCTAGGTCTCGAACACGAAGACATATATTTTAGGTTATTTTTTTAGACTTTCGAAGGACAGGTATGAACCTGGTTTTGAAGTCTACCTGCAGGTTCGATATTATCCTATGATGCTCTAGAAGACTCTTTTCTTAGACAATGGGGCGAAAGAAAAGACCATTTGTATTATTTGACCGAGTTTGGGTCTTTAAAAAAAAAAAAAATCAGAAACTGTTATGGAATTCATTCAAAGGTTTAACAAGTTATACAATAAGATCCCATTTGAAGTTAAACCATCCCAACCTGCATCCAAGGTAACCTTTGCGGAAGCCTTCGAACCCGATTTCGCACTTTTGTTGAGAGAAAGGAGAGGGGCTACCCTGACCCGAATGCAATATCATGTCGTAGAGATTGAATCCAACATGATGGCTTCTAGAAAATTAAAAACAAATGTAGAAACGGGAAACCGAGAAACCAAAAGTTCTAGGGAACAAGCGGGACCCTCAGGGCCTAGTAGATTCTCAGATGATAAAATGGATGATATGGCTAGGATAATTAAAGAGTTATCAAATAAGATTTCCAGAATGGAACTAGATCAATCCAAGGCAGATCCTTTTGTTAAGATGGAATTCAGAAGAAACCCCAACCCTCAAAATCAACAAAGATAAATTAAAAATGAAGACCAAAAAATTCAAACTCCTTTAAAAAATGAAAATTTTAAAGGAGGAAATTGTTGAAGGAAAATCTCCCTACAGACAGGTAGATCTCCTCTTGAGAGCTAGACTCTTAACTCTTAATATAGAAGACACTTAACATGGACACTGACTTCCTTTCAGATCTATACAAAGTAATGTGCCAGGAGGAAGGAGAAAAGAAGTACCTTTTACCAGCGTTTGTCCCTGCACGCTCCGAGTTGAGATCCAATCTTTCACTCCTCGATGAGCCCTGTAGACAAACAATAGTAAAACCACTTCCTATTCTATTGATATTATCTTGAAATAGATCTATCTATCAGAGACAAGTTCGTGTGAGATTAAACACAAAATAGAAAGAAACAGGCCAAGCGTGTCATATTGATGAGAACAATGACAGAAGTAACTTACAACCATAGATACGAATGCGACAGCTTCGTCAAGTCCCCTTTGTCTAACCCTTGCTCAAAAGATCCACGATCCGGATGACAACAACTTCACTGATTACTTTCCTCCAGTTCACTGTATGTTTCCTATGAGATCATAGGTTTCATGCTTCCAATTCTTCCTCCTTTCCACCATGATAGAACCTGTTTATATAGGTTTAGAGAGGCCTAACCTCTTGAGGTATCTTTAGGGTAAGTTGAGGATTTCCCTCCTTAATTCAGGGATCTTCTCCTAAGATCATGACTGAACCAAGAATTCGAATGCAACTTCCTTCTAAGATTGAAATATCTTCCCCTTATTCTCCTCAACAGATCAACTGTTGCCCGGAATAGGTAGCACTCCCTAAAAAAGGCCATCAGAGCACTATAGCACTCCCTAGTAGGATTTAGGGGGGTGCCAATGCTCTAAAAATCCATAGCGCTCCTTCAGAAGGGCTATTTGGTGTTATAACGCTCCCTAGCACTTTATAGGGAAGAGCCAGCGCTCCTAAGGGTGATATAGGGGAGCGCTCTCTTCTAAAACCTTAGATTCGATGATTCTTTCAGGTGGTAAGAGGTACTTGACTTCAGTTAACCAATTCTCTTCCTTCAAATCAAGTGTTTGAGGCATTTTAAGTGTTTCCTTAGTGTCGTCGCAAGTATGGCATAGGTATCATGGCAGTATGCTTTGCTTGACACTTGAGACACTTGTGAGCAACATGCGACACTTATCAAAGCGAGTAATGTTGATGTGTAACAGATTGCCCCCCAAAGTATGAAGTTAGAAGATGAGAACTGATAACTGAAATAATTTGTAGACTTTCAAGCAAGGGTATAGATGCGGAGAACTTGATAGAAGCTGAACACAAACATCCAACAAATATTATGACATGTTCCAAACCCAAGGCAGGCATACCTATGCTTGGGTGATCAAGACTTGTAAGATATGGTCGCCATAAAATACACTGCGGATCCATAATTGTATTGATAAAAAGGTATAGCCACCGAGGATACAGTGTGGATCTATACTTTGATGACATGAACTGATCGTAGCCACGAAGAATACACAGTGGATCTACGAGATGACAAGACATAGCCATGACCAATACAAAGTGGATCTATGTGATAGTATATGTGCCATTGTTCAAGAGAAACTCCTTCGCAACCTGGGCAAAGTACATATCAAAGTGATCACTCAACCCGGGTTCTTCTTACTGATCCCGATGTAGTACGAATCTAACCATGTGAATAGATGTCCTGATGTCGAACATGGTAGAAACCACTTGATTACCGGTCAATGATGTAAACCGTTAACAAGCACGAGGGAGATCACCATTAATGTCAATGATTCCCAAGGTACCCTATTACATTCCAACGAATGTGAATGGATGAGATGGAGTCGAACATCCATGGAATCATCCGATTAGAGGTCAGTGATGTAAACTTGCTGTCAGACGAGAGGAGGCCTACCATTGAGGCATGCAGGTCCCAAAGTACTAACTAGTTTCTAAGCCTAGTTCCTGGATAATGTGTTGAAGTCGACAGGAATAGACTCATCGAGGGAGGGATTTGATGTATCCCCCATCAACGACACGAAACAGAAACAGAGATGTAATTGGTCGATCAAATGAACATGGAAAAACATGGGTATTGAGACAAGATATTTCTGATGGCTGACTCTCAAGGCAGATACTTCCCTTGAACACTGAGGCACAATAGCAGAAACATGACATGGACCAAAACTTGATGATGTAGTGGATGTTGTAACTTATGTCAAGTGACCCAAAGGAGTGAAAGAAACTCAAAGGATTGGCTCAGTGCAGAGGTTCAGTGGATTAAAATGCGTGCAAAAGACAAAGTGTCGTGTTCAAGGGTGACTCTAAGAATCACTTGGTAATGTTCTCAAGACACTGCTTGGCTTGCTTCTTTCAAATTTTTCCCCCATCCAGATAGATGAGTACCTCTTTTTAATTTAACGAGCTCGAGGAGGGTAACACATGCTCGATATAACTCACCTTCGGTAAGTTCCTCTTCCTTTATTTAAAAAACTAGAAGAAGTAAGGGTTCGGTCCCGTACGGGCCTGTCGATGTTCGTTTTAGCGAGTCCAAAGACAGAAAACTCGAAGGTTTTTCATGATTATAGAGTCTGGAAAAACACTTAAAAGAGAACTCTCTCAGTTCCTTTTTCGTACAGTTAGTCTCACGAGGCCAAAAAAGAGATAAACTACCACTCGAAAGATGCCCTTTCGAACCTTTTAACGAGTGTGAAAGGAAGCAAGATCACTCAACGATCTTTTCATATTTAGAGAGTCTAAAAAGAGTTTAAAGGTGACTCCAGGGGGTTCCTTTTTCGTGTGTCCATACGGGTCCAAAAAAATATAAAAGTCTACCCGGTGCATTCTTATATTCTCGAGCTTGAGAACGAACTAATACTATGCTCGTGGATGTGACAAGGTAAACAATCGATCAAAACTGCTTTGAAACCTGTAGTGCCAAAACTGCAATCCAGAGGTTTACTGAGGCCACCATATTGCCAAAGAAACCCACAAATAACTATACTTTATTAAAAATGGAAATTTATAAATAGTAATACAAGAAAAATCTTCATTTACCATTTCATTTTGCATAAGGAGTTGTAGCAGTGGAGATTCTCATTTTGGAAGTGGATCTTGTTTTGCTTGATACCGGAGCTACGGTTGACCATTTCTCTCGCCGTTTGGACCAGGTAGATCTTCATCTCCCCCTCTTTCAATAACATGGTTCAATATTTTTTTTCATAGCAATATTTAAATTAAAAAACGAAGCTCTAGGTCGCTCCAAAAAATATCAAATCGGCCTCTATTGAAAACCATGGGAAAAAGACATTCTTTTACAAAAACGCTTCTAGAGGGTGATAGCATAGATGCCAACACCTTGATACTTAAGTAGATAGGTCATTTTTGTTAAAGAATCCATAAGAAACTCAAAAAATATGCCCACGCAGCCATTATGAAAATCATTTTAATTTAAAACGTTTTATTGCGGTGTGATGATTATTGAGTGATAAAAAGAGGGCGTGGTCCTTTTTGAATAGTATGGGCAATATATTTCAAGTTTTTAAATTGCTTAAGAAATTGCCGAAAAATTGAATAATGAAATTCTTTTTTTTTTTTTTTTTTTTTGTAGGTGATTTCGGCAACGACCATGATTGAGTGGAAGGAACGGGAGCATGAGCTCGATGATTTGGCTACTTTGCGGAGTCCTCGTACGCGGGCCGCGTTGAGGGATTGTGGCCTTCTGAAATTCTTCAAATTGCAAAAGATGAAGAAAGAGATTCTTTTGCTTGAGCACATAATCAGCTTGTGGGATGTCGCAGAGCAAGGGTTTCAGATCATAACACAACTTCTAACCATTGAGTTGGAAGATGTATATTTCTTGACTGGCCTCTCGAAAAGAGGGGTTCCTATATCTTTTTTTGGACAGAGGGCGCTTCCTGAGCAAGTGGGTGTGTATCTGGCACGTCATTGTGTCCCAGGAGCAAGATTGGTGGGGGGTAGAATTCCAATCAAGGATATCAGAGAGTTACCCCTTCGATCTATTTTGTTCACCATCATGAGTGTGATGGGAAGAATTAGCGCACATCTGGTGTCGAGATCATAGGTAGCTTATGGCGTACAGTGTTTGGAGCCAACATTGTTTAACTGGAGCGCAGGGTTTCTTCGAAATGTGAAAGAACAGGTTTCGCGGTGTAGGATGGGGCAGAAACAGTTCGGATATGGTTCGTTCTTGGTATCATTCTTCTTAGAGTGCATCCCCCAGATGCAGCCTTAGATTCCATTGGCGGTACGACCAGTGGGAGAACCACGGATGGAACGGTGGACTAGTATGTCTCCGAGACTAGTGGCAGAGTAAGAGTTATGTTTCACCGGTGACTTCTTCGCTTGGCTGAGACGCCAATATCTTTGGATAGAAGACTTCCCATATGTCGATGTGGACTTTCACGGGAGCATGGATTTGATTCTACCAGTGGGGGAAGATTGGGATGCGTCAGGTGAGAGATTAAGCAACACCTTGTCTAGTTTTTCTTTTAAGTTTTTTAACGTATATATATATATATATATATATATATTTTGGGTACGTAGAAGAGTTTTTAATGGACGTATTGTTTTCAACATGCAGACAAGGGAGCAGTGCGCCCAGCTGAGATACCAATACAGGACGTCGTGGGGGTGCTTAGGTTGCAATATATCCAGGGGCACCAGTGATAGGTTTCTGGGAGGTTGAAAGAAACCTTCAAGGCCTCACGATGGGCATTCCTCCTTTACGGAGGAGAGAAGTGCCTTTACATCTACATAGGCACACTGTAGGGGTGCCAGAGAATGTTAATTCTCTACTGAGACACGTAGTGCGTGCAGTGATATGTTACTCTCAGCACAATGCAGTGCAGAGAGATTAGGGTCTCTCTGGTGATTGTATATTTTGTATGACTTTTCAGACGATGTTGTATGGGTGTAAAGACCCAAAATTTTGCTCTTCCAAATACCTTTTTTGATGTAATCAAAACATTTTCAGTCACGCTATGTATATATATACAATTCCAAGTTTTTATAGTGCCAAAAAATTTGTACATGATGATGCCTTTAATGTGATGTGTTTTAATTTACATGTGATGTGCAATTTGTTTTCCTTCATGAAACCTTATCTATGGGCAAGATACCGATCCATGATGTAATTAGCTAACGAATTCGAAACATTGTTGAGTTCTCTTGGAATATGTCTGTATTCAATGTAATCAAACATTCATTCAAGACGAAGAACTTGTAAGTGGAGACGTAGCAGGATAGGATTACGAATAACGTAGATACGATTGAGTTGATAGACCACGAGTTGGGAGTCTAGGTTAACAATGATACGAGAGATACCTAGGGAGGAGGCTTGGGTCAAAAGTATGATGACAACATGATATTCTTCCATGTTATTAGTCGTTGGTCCTAAGAAAATACCTCCTAAACTCACCACCTCGTCAAATTGGTAAATGACCCATGCTGCCGAAGAAATGTTTCGGGTGTGTCGACTAGTGCCATCCGCAAACCCGACAAAGATAGGAAAGGAAGACGTCATCTGCGCATGAAAACACAAGGCACAATTATTAGTGGTAAAGGCAAAGACTCGAGCACGTGAAAGAAACAGACACAACAAACTAAAATACAATAATGTACAACGTACACATGCTAGGTGATCTAGGCATAGTACTTTTTAAGGTAAAGCCCGTTTCGGGGCTCTTCTAGGGAAATTCCATCATAATCGACTAACTCGTAGGTGCCTCTGTGTAGAACACGTTTCACAATGTAAGGGCCATGCCACAGAGGTTCTAACTTACCTGTACCTAGTTTGTCATGAGCCTGGTCATAGACGAGGACTAAGTCTCCTTTTGCAAAAGTCCGAGGATGGACAGATTTTTCGTATTGATTTTTTATCCGTTTCTGATGTGCCTCATTAACGAGAGCGGCATCACGACGTGTTTCGTCCAGTTTGGTCAGATATAAGAAACATTCTTCTTCGGCAGAAGTTTGGGGTAGGAGTTCTACTTTAAGTTTCATAGATGGAATCTCACACTCGATTGGTAAAATGGCTTCGATGCCATACACTAACTGGAAAGGAGTGAACCTAGTTGCGGTTTTCACGGAAGTACAGTAAGCCCAGAGAGTGGAGAAAAGTTGTAGATGCTAGGATGTCTTATTTTCCCCTAACATGCGTTGAATCATGGTTTTGAGGACCTTTTTGATGGCTTCGACTTGTCCGTTGGCCTGAGGATAGTATGGGGATGAGTTTTCATGGAGAAAACCCAATTTGGCATGCAATTCACTCATCATCTGGTTCTTGAAGTGTGCACCGTGATCAGTGACAATGGAACGTGGTACACCAAAATGAGTTATGATGTGGTTAAAAACAAAAAGAGTTGTGGTACGACCATCGTTGAGGAAGGTAGGCATAGCCTCAACCCATTTTGTAAAGTAGTCGACGGCGACGATTATATAACCGTGCCCCCCGGCTGAGGTAGGATTACATTGCATGAAATCGATACCCCACTTGGCAAAGGGGTCGATGGAAATAACGGGGTGCAGCGTAGTAGGGTGGGTGCGTGCCTTGTTGTTTAAAACTTGGCAGGGTGGGCATTTTTTGACTACCTCAATACAATCTTTGAAAATCGAGGGCCAAAAATAGCCGGCACGTAGAATTTTTTGGGCTATGGCCATCCCAGAAAGGTGACTGCCACAGGCTCCAAGGTGATAGTCGTTCAGAATGCGTTCAACCTCTGCATGAATCAAACATCGTCGAAGGATAGTATCAATACCACGGTGATACAAGGTGTCGCTGACGATAAGATAACGACGTGAATGGTGGCGAATACGTCGATGCTCTTCACAGGAAGTGTTAGGATGAAAGCGTTGGGTTTGGAGATAAAGGAGGATGTCTCCATACCAAGGATCAAAGGTGTTGATGAGGAAAAGAGTTTCGTCAGGGAGAGAATCTCTAGGTTCAATATCTTCATCAGCATGGGGTAGGTCGTAGATAAGCTCCGCACACACCAGGGACTTTTTGGCTTTGGAATTCGCAAATTCAAGATCGAATTCTTGAAGGATGACGATCCATTTAGAGTATTTTCCCCCAAGCACTTGACGTGTCAACACATGGTACATGGGATTTGAGTCTGCAATCACCACGGTGGTGCGAAGTAAGATGTAATGGAGAAATCTATGGACAACGATGACAGCTGCCAGAGCCAGTTTCTCTACATGTGAATATCGGAGTTCGGGTCCAGATAGACTCTTGCTCTGGTAATAGATCACATGTTCCTCATCGTTGGGGTCCTCCTGAACTAACACCATTGCAATAGTGGAAGTGGAAGCGGCTAAGTAAAGGATGTAGTTCTTTGTATACTCTGGAGGATGCAACAAAGGTACGTGGGTCAGGGCATGCTTGAGAGCATCAAATGACCATTGAGCGATGTCATCCCAGATTAAAGGGGTGTTTTTCTATAGCAACCGCATGAATCCTTTAGTTATCTCAGCGTAGTTACAAATGAAACGACGAAAGAAGTTTGCTTTTCCTTGCAAACTTTGGAGTTGGGTCAAACTAGTGGGCGGGGGTAAGGTCAGAATAGCCTTAATCTTTAAGGGATCCACCCGAATCCCATCTTTAGAGACAACAAAACCAAGGAGTCGACCGGATTCGACAGCAAAAATACACTTATGTGGGTTCAAGCGGATACGGTAAAACCGACATCGAAGAAAAATAGCCTGTAAGTGATCAACGTGATCTGATTGATTGGATGAGTGGGCAGGTAAGTCATTGAGGTAAGGTTCTGCAATATGCTTGATATCGTGGAAAGTGTACGACATGGCCCACTGGAAAGTAGCACCAGCATTTTTTAGACCAAAAGGTAGCTTTCGATAGGCGAAAGTTCCCAATGGGAAGATAAAGGCTGTCTTATGTTGATCAGCAGGTAAAATTTCAATCTGGTTATTCCCAGAGAAACGATCCATGAAAGAGAAGATTACGCTCCCAGTGCAATTATCAATGATTTGGTCGATGAAGGGCGTAGGTTAGTTGTCCTTTGGACAATCTTTATTGAGATCCCAATAGTCAACACAGACACGGATGGTCCCCTATTTTTTGGCAACCAGAACAAGGTTGGAGACCCATTCTGTCAAAGGGACAGGATAGATAAAGCCAGATTTTAAAAGTTTCTCAACTTCTGCCTTTATGGATGCGATTTTCTTGGGATGAACTGGATGGAGTTTCTGTCGAACAGGTTTCGCACCAGGGTAAGTCTTGATTTCATGCACGATGATCGAAGGGTCGATCCCTGACATTTATTCGTAGCTCCAAGCGAAGACATCGCGGAATTATTTAAACAGAGCAGTATAAGATACCACTTCCTCGGGTGTGCAATTAGCACCAAGGTTAATGTTTTCCACAATGCCTTCTTTGATCGAAATATCAATAACGATCGTAGTAGATATATTACCCATATTCCCTTCAGAAAGAGTGTCTTGTGTGAGGATGGGAGATTGTGGGGAATGGGTAACATCAAGAGGGAAGACAGAGTGTATGTCTTGGTGAATTTCTTCTAGAGGCGGAAGAAAATAAGATCGATGATGGTTATCATCCCAAGGTACATCGTCAATACTAAGCATTTCCATTATAGATTCGTCGAAAGGGAAAATTTGGGAAATGTAATCGATCGCAGACGATAGGGAATCCAACCATGATGACATCGAGTAGGCATCAGGTGCCAATAAATGTGGGTTGTCCAGAGAGGGAGAGGAATATTGAATAGCCACGTATGTGGCCTCGGCTGGGCTAAGTGGCATGGTGTCACCTAGCACATTGAATTCCATAGGACTGGGTACAATCCAAGGGTCAGATGATTCCAAAGATTGATAAGCCATAGTCGAAATCATATTGACGGTGGCAATATGATGTGTGGTGGGTGGAAGTGGTGTAGGGAAGGTACCCATAAGGCTAGAATATTTCAACAAGCCAACACCAACGCTTTCATACGTAACTTGGTGGTCTCCCAAAAAAGGAATGTTGTTGGTGACATGGGTACGAGCGTCGGGTGTACATAAATCTAGTTGATCGATAGTGACAATTTTTCCTTGATGGGGGAATTGTACACATTGAAACACCAATGAGGCATTGACAGTCACAGCGTAGAACCAACTTCTTCCAAGTAGTAGGTTGTAATCGAAGGGGGCATCGACCACCTCGACATCAATAGTAATAGTTTTGTTGCCCAACTGAATGGCTAAGGATTGTAAAATTCCATGAGGATGAAAACCTCACCCATCGAAAGAGCGTAACAACGTAGGGGATTTGCTAAGGGCAGGTGATTTTAAGCCTTTCCAAAAAGCTAAATACATGACACAAGTAGAGGCTCCCTCATCCAAGATAGTTCGGTGGATTTGTTGATTGTGAACAACAACATCGATCTGAAAATCTAGTTGGTGGGAGAGTCGAGGCTGATGATCATCCAGATTAAATGTGAGGTTATTAGATGACTCAGGATCGAAAGTGTCGATGGCAGCTAAGAGCATTCTACGTTGGCTTGGATAGTGTTGTAGAACTTCCAAAGCAGACATAGCACACGGTGCTTGAGCCAAATCTTCAACAATGTTGTAGTTTTGGGCAGCCCGTGAACTAGGATTAAAGGTAGATTTTTGGATAGTGCTCTTAGGAGGGCATAATATGGAGTCAAATGAAGGTTTCTCGATATGAATTGGCCCGGATGGAGGGCTAGCAAACAGAGGACTAACAGAAGATGGTAAGGGGTCTAGTAAGGAACCATTAGTGGCCTTCGGCTTATCAAGTTTAATGGACGTGTCATATGTCGTAGTGCGAGTGGTCAGATTAATCCCGTTAAACATGTAAATGTGGGCACTTGTCGAGGCTTCATCATGGGATTGGTTGGAACTGCCCCCTGGAGTGGGGGTTTGAGCAACCAAAGATTGTTGTTGTGGAAAAGGATGGGTAAGCACAGCGGTTTGTGAATTTCTCTTAAAAATCTTGGCCACTTCATCGCGATGTGGACAGTCTCGAGTGTAGTGATCATCGCCACAAATGAGACATGGGAATTTCAGTTTTCGTTGTGGTTGTTTTCCGGCAGCCAGGGTTTGAGGTTGATTTTTTGGTTGTTCATTGTTGTTGTTTTTCTTTGGTTTATTTCTTGCTTTCTTCTTTCCTCCAAATTGTTGTGAAGGGGTCGATTGGACTGTATTCACCTTAGAGACCCGAGTTTGAGGGGAAGTAGAAGAGGGTGTGGTCGAACTGGGAGCAGACGTCAAAGCGGACTGCTAGGTTGTTCCAGTCGACTGGGAAGTAGATTGAGTTTTGACGGAGCCAATGACTCCATCCATGTGCGAGGTAGATGATGGTTTGGATGGATCAGTAGTGGCACGGGTATCATTTGGTATCAATTCGTACATAGTGACTACTAAATCTTTTATCATACCCATGCACTTAACTCTCCTTGAATTGAAAGAGTAGAGTTAAGTGCATGGGCATGATAAAAGATTTAGTAGTCACTCTTGCACAGGTTCCGGTGAAAAACATCCTGATGGATGTAGTTATCGTTGATATACCTCCGAAGTATGGCTTGCTACTATCTAGGTCATGGGGAGCCAAACTTGGGGGGTCTCTTCAACTAGACATGACCTATGCCACGATTCCTGTGTTTGGTGGACAATTTACTCGGCTATACAGGGAAACAAGGTTAGCATACACAATGAGTGACTTACAGAATCCTAACAATTATCCTGTTTATGTTGCCGATCAAGACCCAGGGAATTGTATTTTGTCTTTTGATGATGGTATAAATAACCATACAAAAGATAATTACATAGACGAAAATGAATCAGGAAAGATAGACGAAAATATGTATAGCACTGGAATTTGGAAAATGTTTTTTTATGGTGCCTTGTCATATGAAGGAGTAGGTGCAGGAGTACTATTTGTAGCACCTGAAAATGAATTTGTGATTCCTTTCTCTTACAGGATTCAGTGGGATATAGACTACACCAATAATGTATGTGAGTATGAGGCTCTAGTCTTAGGGTTGGAAGCTACCAGGAAGATGAACATAAAGAACTTGGAAGTATACGGAGACGCAGAGTTGATAGTGAAATAGATAAGTCAACAATACCAGGCCAAACACCCTATATTGAGATCTTATAGGAATTGCGCCTGGGATTTAATAGAAAATTTTTTCTTATCGGTAAATGTTCATTTCATCCCGTGAGATGAAAACCTACAAGCTGATTCATTAGCCAAAGAAGCCTCAACGCTTTCCCCCCCTACAACTTTCAAACTAAGGTACCACATAAAGGTGAGGAACAAACCTTCCATACCAAACAACATCCAACACTGGCAAGTGTTTGAGGATGATGAACAAATCAGGAAGTTCCTCGAAATGGTGGATGACTTTGTTGAAACTTACATTGACCAAGAAAACCAAAACGACCACACATGGATCATGCAAGAGGGAGAGGATCCTCAGGGTTTCCAGGAAAAGATCGCTTATCATCGCATGTTGGTTTTAAAGAACAATCAGATTCCAAAGGGACTAATCCCTCTGGAGATACTGTTTGACCAAAATGATATACCCTTAAAATCTACTTTGCAGCCTCAACCAGAAGAGGTTGAAGACTGCGACATAGGGACCAAAGAGGAGCCTAGGATAGTAAAAATATCAAAGTATCTCCCTCCTAAGACTAAAAGTAAATATGCTAATCTACTTGAGCAGTATAAAGATGTTTTCGCTTGGTCGTATGAAGAGATGAGAACCTACGACACCGCTTTGATTGAACACAAGATACCCCTAAAGCCTAGTGTCAAACCTTTTAGACAAAAACTCAGACAAATCAATCCTATTTTATTTCCCGTGGTCAAAACGGAAGTCAAAAATCTCTTGGACACAAAAATAATCATACCACTGAGATACTTTGACTAGGTAGAAAACCTGGTCCCGGTTAGAAAGAAAAGTGGGGAGATCAGACTGTGTGTTGATTTTATAAATCTAAATAAGTCCTCCCTCAAAGATAATTACCCTCTACCCAAAATGGATCACATTTTAGAAAAAGTAGTTGGGGAAAATAGGATGTCGATGATCGACGGGTTTTCCGGGTACAATCAAATTGTTGTCAACGAGAACGATAAAGAAAAAACAACCTTCACCACCCCTTGGGGTACATTTATGTATGACAAGATGCCTTTTGGTTTAATGAATGCAGGTGCGAATTTCCAACATGCTATGGATATTTCTTTCATCGGTGAAATGGACAAATTCGTGGTTATCTATCTTGATGATCTGACTGTTTTTTCTAAATCTGATGAAGATCATCTGATACATCTCAAGCAGACGTTTGAGAAATGTCGCAGGTTTGGTTTGTTCTTAAACCCCAAAAAGTCTCACTTTGCTATGCAAGAAGGTAAACTTTTGGGCCATATTGTGTCTCGAGATGGAATTAAAATTGATCCTAAGAGAGTTGAAGGTATAGACACCATAAATATCCGTAGGAATGTAAAAGAGATTCAGTCATTCTTAGGAAAAATAAAGTTTTGGAGGAGATTTATCCCAAACTTTGTTGAAATCGTGAAGTTGATCACATATATGCTAAAGAAGAACAACGAAGTGAAATGGACAACAAAAGTCAAAGCATCGTTTGCACGCATCAAGAAGGTTATAAGCGAGGCACCTGTACTGGCAAGCCCTGATTATCTAAAAGATTTTCTGATTTTCTCATTCGCCTCTGAACACACACTTGCCACGGTACTCCTCCAGAAAATGAAGAAGGTTTCGAGCAACCAATAGCCTTTTTTAGTAAAAGTCTTAGAGATGTTGAACTAAGATATGATATAATGGAAAAGCAAGCATATGCTATGGTGAAGGCATTAAAGCATTTAAAAACCTACGTGTTACATTCCAAGGTAGTTGTGTACATACCCACCAACTCCGTAAAAGACATTTTGGTTCAGTCCGACAGTGATGGGAAAAGGGGGCGGTGGCTTGCTAAAATTCAAGAATTTGACCTGGAGATAAAACCGATGAGACTAGTAAAAGGACAAGGTTTGGCTAAGCTCTTAGCTAAATCAAATTTCAAATCCCTCGGAATAAATGGCCTACAGGGATGCGAAGAGTGTGTGGACATGAACGATCTCGATGAACAAATAACTGCAATCAGACTCAAAGAGAAGTTTGCATCATCAGATTGGTATAAAGACATAGTGTCCTACCTGCTAACCTTGAAATGCCCGAGTGACTTATCCCCATATAAATCCATGACGCTAAAGATGCATGCGGTGAAGTATTGTTTATCTGAAAGCCAATTGTACTGGAAAGACCCACTAAGCTTTCAGTTAGTTTGTTTAGTTGAATCAAAAACTGAGAAGGTCATAAACGAATTTCACGAAGGAGTGTGCGGAGGACATCATGCCTGGAGGGAAATGGCTTATAAGATCCTGAGGGCAGGATATTATTGGCCCAAACTATTCTCAGACATCAACACCAAAGTCAAGGCCTATGACCCTTGCCATTTGTTCGCAGGCAAGCACAAACTCCCAGCGCTACCATTGGTTCCAGTCAAGACGGAAGCCCCTTTTCAACAATGGGGACTAGATTTTATAGGTGAAATTAACCCTCATTCTAGTGCTCAACATAAATGGATCATGACTGCTACAGATTACTTCACCAAATGGGTGGGGGGCATTCTAACTAGAAAGGCAACGAATTCATGGTAATGGATTTCCTAGAAGAGAACATTTTGTCTAGATTTGGCTACCCCCGAAAGATAGTCACAGATAACTCCTAGGCATTTAAATCTATGGCTATGGTCAACTTTTGCCAAAAGTACAATATCGTGCTCATCCATCCCATGGCATATTACCCCCAAGAAAATGGGTTGGCCGAGTCTTCAAACAAGAGTCTAATCGCTATAATTATGAAAGTGTCGAGTGAAAACAAAAAATATTGGCATGTGCATTTGAAATACGCTTTGTGGGTGAATTGGATAGGTACAAAAAAATATATCACCACTTCTCCTTTCCAAATGGTATACGGGACCGACATAGTATTACCTATAAATCTAGCGCTTCCCATGATGAAACTTTGGCAAGATGAGAAAGAAGAACCAAATCATGTCACAAGAAGAATAAACCCACTGATTGAAGTTCAACAGCACAGGGCCGAAGTGGATGAAAGGCTGTAGAAATACCAGGACAACATGAAAGTGTGATTCGATCGTAAGGCCAAGGACAGAGAATTTATCCCTGACGATTTGTTTTTGAAATGGGATTCTAGAAAGGAAGACTCAACAAAACATGGTAAATTTGATCATATCTGGTACGGACCATTCAAAGTCACAGCTCCTGAAGGAAAAAATTTGTTTCTATTAGAGAATTTGGACAGTAAAATCCTCAACACCCCTGTCAACGGGCGTTATTTAAAGCACTATATGCAATAAATGGTTTACAAACTTTCCACTGTATATACCGGTTTGTGTTTTCTTTCTTATTTTCATAATTTTTCTTTGGTAAGTCTACTTTCATCAAAAATAAAATAGGTCAGTGTTTTTCTAGAAGTAAGGATACGAAATTTTCAGCGCATTCAATTCCTTTATATCCCTAATACTCTTCGTGTTGTTCCCTTATAGGACCCCGGTTTGCAGCCCAAACGAGAGAAAGGAATAAACAGACGACCATATATCGAAAAATCATTTCACAAAGAACAGGCGATAGAAAAAAAAAATCGTTATTTTAGAATAGAACGAAGTGGTAAGGAAAAGGTACGAGTTCCAGATATGTCTGTTTTTCAAATGAGTGTCGCTAAAGTGTCATGATGGTCTCATAAGTATGTTTTTTTCGCTTGATATGTCATTAAAAGAATGACTTCTTACTCTGGGTCCTAAAAGTTTCACCTAGATAAAGATAAGAGGTAATTAAAATAAGCAGAGGGAGTAAAGCGTCTCTAAGAAAGGGTTCCAAGAGTCAGGTTTAATCCATGGCCTCTGTATTTTGAAGTCTATACCTTTGTCCATCACCCTTTTCCTGTCCTCGGATTTACCTTCTTAAAAACCAGACACCTTTCCGTGGTTCCCACAGAGGGAGAAGAGGTTACGCTTTAGCTTTGGAAGCTGGAAAACAGATCTTAGAAAGTAAGCCAACCCTCATAACTCCTTAGTCTCCTAATAAATAAAGTTATACGTAGGTTGATCCTAAATCTTCTAGGTTTGTTAACAATTATCGAAGGATTGAGGCTTTCTCAAAGGAAGACCCCTGGAAGTATTTTTTCCCATTTTCTCTGCGGGCTAAGGTGTTTTGAAAGTTAAGAGAAGGTTGGTCCTGAGTAATCAAAGCAAGTTGACATACCTCCACTGCAAATATTACACAGATATCATCCCTGGTATACCTTATACAAACTGATTGCCCCCACTTCGTGTTTTAAAAAAGTAAATTATAAGACAGATGGTGAAAGTAAATTCATATTTGATTGCCCCCATCTAGTCCAAGGAAATGATGAAAGTAAATTCATAAATGATTTCCCCTGTCTCAGCATTTAAATGCATGATTCCGATTCGAAGTGGTGAAAGGAAATTCAATAAAAAGGGATGGATAACTTCACCGGGGTACTGAACAGGCTCGTTGGAAGTGAAGCAATATCTGAGATATCTGTAAGGTTGTCATATGTAAAATTCACTCTACTCTGGTAACCATCCTTTTCGAAACCGGATTTGCATCCCAAGTTCAGGCAGGACTCCCCAATTAAAAGCATGGAATTTACTTCGTTTGATGCAAGTCAAAGTCCACAAGATCTGTTGAATTTCCTAGGACTATTTTGATTATCTTAAAGTAGACCTAAATTCAGTATCGAGAAGGAGAAAGTCATCGAAAAGGCTGCAATTGAGTTTAGAATGCAATTGAATTTTGAAAAAAGATTTCTAGAAGTAAAGACGAAATCTCTTTTTTCCCTCTGTATCCCCTTCCTAAAACAAGTTTCGCAAAAAGAAACCAATGACTCCATTTACACAATACAGCCACGTGGTCTACTGTTCTTCTCGTCCCACGGGAAGATGGGATCCCTAGTTGGAGCCTATGTTGGAGCCGCCTTTTCCAAGTGGTTGAAATATAATTCTTAAATTCAAAAGTTGTTTTTTAGGCTGTCTTTTACTTTTTGATCCTTACCCACTGAAAGCCTCAATACCCCGACATGCGAATTAGCGATAGCCTTTATAGTTCTAAATCACCGTCACTTGACCATTAAACAATTTTATCACTTTTTATTACCTCGCACTATCGTTCTTCGGGAGTTACAAGTCGCATGGTTTTCAAACTCCGATATGCGAAGTCGCGAAGCGGTTCCAAAAGTTGCCCTGGTTAGTGTCATGAGTAAATCCTTTAAACCTTGCTTAAACATTATCGTGATTTTGCTACTCAGTGATCGCTCCCTCCAAAATCCGCATCTTCGTGACTCCAATCCACGAAGTCGTGATTTCCTTCTTTATACATGGATTAACTAAAAGCTTGGGCAACATCACTGGTAAAAATCTAAATCGTGCCATCGCGATTTCAGGTATTTTGGACTCCAAGACTAGGAGCGAAATCATCTGAGATGATGAACGCCAAAAAGAGGTGTCAAAGGATGAAAGTACAAAATTTAAGGGACTTAACTAAAGTAATAAATGCCTGAAAGGACCTTTAACATACACAGTCTACGGATGAGTTTTTTGAATGTTTCTGCTTTTCTTTATTATCACAAATCTTTTAAACATTTATGGCATTGATTTGAATCTTGATGAGTTAATAGAAAATAAGATATCATTTCACGCCTAAATCTTTCCATTAAACGACTTGACCGTTTTGTCAGTAAGGACTCACGCAAAGTTGAAATATCAAAGCAAGGGAGTTTCTTTCATTATTTCAATTTTATTTATATTTTGCGCGCAAAGCCTTTTCATTAGGATAACTTCTATCTGTATTTACAATTCTTACTGCAGGAGATTTGAGTACAGAGTTCTCTATCATGGCTCCACGAAAAGCGTCCAAGGCAGCTGCCGAGAGTTCAGGTCAGGGCTTAGATGCTATTTACGATACTTCACCCCGAAGTATTGATACTGTCAAGATCTGGACATACATCTCCGACATTCTTCAGGCCGAATCAATGAATTGTTTAGATGATTCTAGCGATAACGAGAAGGATGATTTGGCCACCAAATACAAAATCGTCATTCAGGCAGAGATGCACAAAATAGCGGCAAGGCCACGACTCCTTCCCTATTATGATATGATCATATGGGCACTAGACCATGTGAATATCCCGACCAGGACTATTATCAGCGAGCAGAAGGTGACGATTGGGACTTTTAGACCATAAAATTTACAGGTAATGTATCAGCTGTCACCCACACCAAACTTCAAGACAAACGCCGAGTTTCTGGAAGGTTTCAAGGGTAAGGAATGCGAGAAATATGGCAAAAACTTCTCCAATCTGATCAAGGATTGGCTTTCGCACCCCGCAAAGTTTAGGGCGGATTCCAATGGAATTTATTCAATCTCCTCCTTAGAACCACAATTCAGGTATATAGATGTGATGAACTGAGGTTGTATGGGAAGGAGGACACCACGCACTTTTTTCTCCCGTGGGTGCCTCAGATTCATACAGTCGTTGAAGGTTTTTCTCTCGACTGGGCTAAACTGTTGTCGGACAGTCTAACCAGTCGAATTATCGAATATCAAGCATAGAAGGAGAGTGAGAAAGAATCTTCATTTTTCATGTCCTCCTACATCATGGATGCTATTTGTTTCATGATTCCTTTCCCTATAATGAGCTGGAGATGGACTCCATCTAATGCTGAGCCTATTCACATCTATCACTCAAAACTTTGGGAGGACAAGGCCCAAGAATTCATATACGAGATTTTCAATTGGGTAATGGTACTGATGCATGTCTCCATCTTTGGTAACCCACCTACCAGGATTTCAGATAGCATTGCGACCAACTTGAGTAGTGTAGATGACTGCTATGTAGAAGCATAGTTTTCATACATCAGGGTTTTTGACACCTATGTTCCCCCATATTCTCTACCACTATTCATTCCAGATAAGCTGGTATGTCACGAAATCTCCAGGAAAACCATGCTCGGTGGTATAAGCAAAGAGCTCAAGGTATTTTCGAAGAAGGTATGGCCGCCCTTCCCCATTCATTTTAATATATATTCTTTATTATATTTCGTACACGCCAAAGCTGAGGCTACGGCCTTGGAGGAATTTAAATTGGTCGACATCAACTTTAAGAAACATGACCCACATAAGGTCGTGAGTAATCACTTGGTGAATTGTGGCCTGAAAAGATACGAACATGAGCATTCGCCTCATGACGACATCTTCCGACGTGCGAGATCCTATGGCGAGGTCCTAAGTCGGATTCAATCCATTTCGCCCGGAGATATGGATGATTTATTCAAATTTTAGGAACACCGGTGGAGCTGCCTTCCCCAAGTTTTACAGGGTAAGAACCCACAGACTACATATATATAGCAATCGGAAGCCAAGGGCTCAAACGATTCAAGTCCTGACCAGGAGAAAAATCAGGAAAAGACAGAGAAAAATGGGAACCTAGAACAGGAAGCCGGGATCCCCAACCCAGGGAAAGGAAGCCCAGAAGTGGTTGTTATCCCCGAGAAACCATCCAAGGAAATCGGCACTCCCATCTCTTCTATCACTCCCCTATAGTTCACAAAGGGGATCCCCAACGCGGGATGGATTTTCGGCGAAAAACTAATGCCCATTACTGTAGAAGAGTTTCCTCCGAATGAATTTTTCTTTGATAAGAAGAGAAAGGCTGTTGTGAAGCAAGATATTTACTGAGAAGTGGGCACAGTAGCCAAAAAAATCAAAATTCTAGCCAATGGGAAGGCCACGAAAAAGGAGGAATTCGCCACTCAGATAGCAAGGACATTGGGGGCTTTTGCTACAGCCAACCAATATTTCGTCAGATCCCTAAAGGAATAGTTAAAGTGAAAGAACCTCTTGATCGGTATATTGGATTCTAAGCTAGCTACAATAGAGGCAAATGCTAGATATCGAGTGAACGCAGGTCTAGAGCAAGCTAGAGCAGTCGATCAAAAGGAAATCGATCAGCTTAGATCCGATCTCGAGAAAATACATCAGTCGACCCAGACCAGCCAAGGACAGGTAAGCCAGCAAGAAGAACTGATAAGGCAGTTACATGTAAAGTTGAATTATGCTGAGAGCCAGGTTATAGATATCGGGATATTCCAATCCCAAGCCATTGAGATCCAAAAGAGAGTGTCAGTAGCTCAGTAAGATTTACTTTCTAAAGTGGAAGCCAACCAAAACCATTTCCAGACCATTGACCAAGCGCTGGAAGACATTTCTTTGAGAGAAAGAGAAGTTGGGGTGGCTCGGGTCACTTTCCAAGAGGCCATTATAGCCACGACGAAAAGGGAAATCATCAGTAGTTCCAGACTTTCCATCCCAGAGAAAACCAGGGGAAATATCTTGTTGAAGGCATGGGAGCGTAACATATCAAAAAACAGAGAACGAGCTAAAGAAATAAGAATCTCTTGTCAAGAAAATTTCGTCTTGATAAATGAAAGTTTGTCGAAGCTCAATAGGGAAAGAAGTGTTGGGACACTGGGCCAGATCAATATAGCCAAGCACCTACTCGATATCAAGGAGAATGAGGAAAAAGAGCAAGCTAAAATATCACAGATAAGCCAGATTGATATTGTCCAAGTGGATAAATGGTTAATAAAGTCAAGTGTACATTTATATTCTATCATCACTGAAGACCGACAAGTAGAAGAAAGGTTGCCACAGTTAGAAAAGGATTGTTACACTTTTGAGGCAAACAACCAAACTGAGCCTTCAAAGTTGATAGCCCAATTGATCGAAAAGTGTGTCAATTGCATTGGGAAGGTAAAAGGGCAGGTGTCTGGCGTCAAATGATGACAAGTATTATTATGTTCTATTTCTAGGGAAAGAAGAGTAAATAAAGGAAGGTGCTCTGCCCACATGAATGAGGACAAAGACAAAGAAGTGAAACGCTTGAATTTCCCCTTTTGTAACCAAAAACTTCTGGAATGATTGAAATTCAAATTTTTAGAAGTTTGTATAAATATGCATTTTGAAGCAAGAACAGAGGCTGGACCTTTCTTGGTCAATTGTAATAGAGACTTTTTTCCTTTTGAAAATTAATACGAATAAATCCGAAGATTCCTGATTCCGTGAAGACTGAGTTATGAGTTTTGTTTTCTCTGTTATCTTATATTAAATTTCATTTTGCATATATATTTCTGAGGAATGCTTAGCCACAATTTAGTACAACTTCTACTGTGGTCACCAACTTTTTAGTCGTCTAATCGCTTGCATTTTTTCCTCTATATCGGCTATCAGCAGGTACAAGACCTATGAACTTTTTAGATCTCTATATGTTATGCTTCGTCAGATTACTTCTTGCCTTTTTCTTCTTCTGTTTATAGGGCGAGATTCTCCCTTGATAGGAGCATCGCATTGTCAACTGCTTAATGTTTTATCACATTTCATACATGATTCTTTAAAAATTTAACTCATTTACGGAAGAAGGCATTTGGTTTGTGTTCTACCTTTAACATCGGATTTGAAAGTTCTCTTTTATACGGTCAAAAAATTAAAGTAGCTTTTTAAACCTTGAACTTTCTTTTCAATTTTTGTTCCTCCATGACTGTGACCGTTGCAAGACAACCCAACATTGAACCTGGCCTATTGGATCAAACCATCATTTCTTTGAGCCTTTTTGACACTATACTTAAAACTACCATCGCCCGGGTAGAACTCGAGCGTTCATGGGCCACAATTGAATGGGATATAAGAATCCAGGAATATTCTGAAGTGAGATAGAGACAACTTAGAAATCAGCCTTAGCGTCCTTTCCTGAAGGTTGATTTTTCCCCTTTTTATCTTTTACTCACTTTTGGATGCCTAGACCCTGTACTTTCTAGCCTTAAGTACAAACTCTGGAACAACATTCCCCAGTCGATATTTGTCCTACAGTTGATTGTGTGTGTATGGAAGGGTTCTGCAGTTTGTGATGTATAGGTGTTCGAACAAGATTCTGTGGAACATAATAAGATATAGTTTGAAAAGGTGTAGTGGTGGGAGTAAAGGTGGAGGTACCTTGTGTATGATTAGGCATTACAACTCTAGCATTAATTTGGTTTTGTATTGATGTAGTAGAAGGATTGACTACATGTTCAATGGGATGATCAATAGTTTGACTGGACGGTCCTGCCTCAACACTAGCAAAGGTAACTAGAGAGTTAAGAGGTGGTCGACTAAAGTTGAAATGTTCGTAAAGATCACGTCTCGATGGAGTTCTCCATATGGAATGAACAAGTGTCTATTGTGGATTTACTATTCCAACAGACTGTACATGAGTCATGTACTCATCATAATCGTGGTGTGTGTCTTCCATCTGTGTCTCAGTGTATGGCCTCAATGGAAGATGTGGACACTCTTCTTCTATAACGTACTGAATGAGTCCAATCGAACAAGGAATGGCTCGATAGGAACTTCTGACACAGGGGTAGTATGATGAATGGGATTCTCAACTGTAACCAAGGTGCTTTCGGGATTCGCTAACAAAGGAGTAACAATGCTCCCAGCAGCCGAGCGATTTTCTACCTCTTCACAGCAAAAATATTCAGGTGAATTATGAGGTAAGCGTTCGTAGCCTTTCGGAGGAATCCCTTGCATCCTACGTGATCTAAAAATACCTTTATCATCTATAGTCTCAATATTTAAAAATGATTAATTAAATAAACAACACTCGCTAAAAATATAGAAGATCTAACAAGCAAACAAAACCTTCTCTCAATGACCATACTAGTTGGAGATGAAATCCAACATCACGTGATCAAATCGGGAAGGGGATAGGATATGAGTGGGTGGAATAGTTACATTGGCGACCTACTTAACAAAATTATGCCTTGGTGCAATATTCCACACAATAATTGTGGATTTACCCTCCAAGGATCCCAAGTGAGTTTGACCAACATCTATTCCAGGTACAACAAAGACTTCCTTTCACCGTCACCTTGTGTGAGGACCCTAAATATTATGGATACTAATGACACCAACTCACATTCATCCTATGGGCGGGTACATTCGACGGTCTAGTTCAAATGTATGGGCATGATAACAAGTCTGAAATCCTTCAAGAGAACCGAGGACAAGTGGACCGGTAGAACTCCATAGGACCCCGAACAGATTCTTAATTCACGAAGCACCGAGACCAAATGAAGACAATTGGAACTCAAAGAACAACCCCCAAAATATGATCTTATTACTATGAACGATTAAGCCTCGGAGGGATAATCTTTGTTGTTCTCCCAAATGCAACCTCATGCGTAACCCCTATGTGAGAGGGGGAGCCCAACTATGCTTATATAAAAATTGGATTTACTCTCCCTATCACAACATGCTAAGTTTGTTTTAAATACTTTGGAGAGTTATACTCACAGCCTAATCCAAAGCGCTAATCCTAGTATAATGTTGGTGGAAGAGTCTAAAAAAGAAAAAGTTTCTAGATCAATTTTTAATTAGTGTTGATTTTAGTGGTTGTTTCTTACACAGAAGTGAATGAGACTGAAACTAATGATGTTACAACTCAAATCCAAAATAATTAAAAGAATGATAAGAAAACATTTCTTTCTATGAACTTCTATTTACGGGATGGAGAAGAGTTTTCTTTCTTTCACTACCAAACACAAGAATGTAGAAATTTCATGCAATTTATTTTCAACAAGAATCTATTTCAGTGCTAAATAATAAAGAAATTGTTTGCAGTATCCAAAAACCAATCGTTAAAAATATCCTTTCATTTGATTATGAATGTGAATTGATTTAGTTTAATTTTTCTTATGCCAATAATAAAAGATTTCACTATTGCATCTTTTAGACAATGGGAAGCAAGAATCACACACAAAAAAGGCACTCTCACAATAGTCAATAAGAGGCAAAAAATAAACTAATATTCCCAAAAAGAACACCAAAAACAACAAAACACACTTAATAAATTTCTGGAAATATATCAATATCATAAACCAATTAAAATAGTAAAGAGATCCCTGAATTTCCTTGTAACAATGTCCAATCGATCAGATGAACGAAAATGTATCGAAATGAACCCAAAATCTAAAGAAAAAAGGGCAATTCCGTAGCAAGGAAATACAATAATATCCAATCAAATATCAAAATTATTAAAATAAGAAAGTTGCAGGTCTGACAAAAGACATAAACTGACAAAACAAGTCCCGATTTAAAAGGAAATACCCAAAAATTACACCCAGTACAAAGGTAGTCAACAATTTTTCAAAATGAAGAAACATTGACGCTCTAGTTATATCAGCAGAAGAGCACTATAGTGATCCTTAAAGAACTATAGGGGATCTTTGATACGGAAATCAATGCTCTGGATATAAAGGGAGAGGGTGCAAGTTTCTAAGAAAGAAAAGGATCAACCCAGAAAATGGAAAAATCGGGAAGTTTGATCAACAATCTTTGTGAGACAACTTTAGTAATGAAAATATATGTATAGAAGAGTAAAACACAACAAGAAGGATCTAAATATGACAAAAAGCTAAGACAAAACCAAGGAAATAAAACAAAACTGAAGGCTTTCTTCCCAAGTGGAGTCACCAAGTCTTGTTGTAGGAATTAAATTCCCCTGCAAACAAGTGAATATCCTCTTGGATCTTAGACCCCTATTACCAATACAAAAAGATGATAACATTGGATGATAACATTCCTTTAAATGTAATTAAACTATTCAAAGGGAAAAGAGGAAGAAAGTATGATGTACCTTTTTGTGAGGCTTTTCCTCTCTTAGTCCATGATGAACTTGATATTCAAGCTTGTTAATGAGACCTGCAATCCAGTAGACAACAAATGCAATGCATGCTTCCTACTCTACCAAGATTAGTTTAAACTATATTTATCAACCAAAGACAAGTATATAAAACCATACACAAAATTGAAGGAAATATGCCAAGCACATATTAATGAGAACATTACAAGGTACTTGCAATCTATAGATGCAGTTGTAGCAACCTCTCCAAGTCCTCCTTGTCCAACCCCTTGCTCGAAAGATCCATGATCAGAATGAAAATACTTTTTGCTGACATTCTCCTCCTTTTCACCATGAGAATGCCTCCTTTTATAGGCTTTGAGAGGCTCAATGAACTTAGTTATCTTTGGAATAAGTTTAGGATATGACTCCATCAGTTGTGGCATCTTCCTTAGATGCATCCTAAAGCTTCGATTCAAGCTAAAACAAATCAGATCATCTCTATCTGTCCTTAGAGATAAGGGGGATTTCTTCCCATTATTCTCCCAACCAATCGACACTCCATTAAAACTGGAAATAGAGCATTACACCACTCCCTACTATATGGAAAAGGAGCACTAACACTCCCTGCATGTGAGCAGGGGAGTGTTGATCTTCCAAAAGTTCATTAAGATGACCATTTCTCAGGGAATTTTTTTTTATTAACTTGTCAAATGATGTTTTTTCCCCTTCCAACATGTCTTAGAGGATGTATCAAGTGTTTCCATGGTGTCGTTCACAATGCAACATATGTAGAACGAAAATGCGACATTTACGACACTTGCGACAAAAGTGTGACACTTGTGACACCTGCGATAATGATATTGTGACATTATTGAAGTGAGGAATTTTGATGTGTAGCAATGTCGCATAATATTCTATCTTCATCCTTATTATATTTATCTTTGTGTGGCACACTAGATTTATTCACGCACAGGAGATTCCTCCAAAGCTCTTTGTGTCGCAAACTATAGTTATTCACATGCACGAGCTTCCTCTAGAGACCTCTGTGTCACCCGCTATACTTCTTCCTAGATCCATTCTTTTTCTTGTGACCTCTGCATCACCTTATGAAATTCCTCCTAGACTCATTCCTCTTCAAGGGACCTTTGAGTCTCACATTGCAGTTCCCCGCATGCTTATTCTTCCTCCAAGGCTTTCTATGCATCGCGTAGAATTTTATTTTGTTGAGTTGTTTCAAACTTAGGAGGGGATTGGGGGGCCTTCTTGATATTTCCCTATGCTTGTTGACCCAAAATTTCTCTATATTTTAAATCTTCCCATGTCTTCAACCCTCCACGAGTTACTAACTGGACGCTCCATTCTCCCTTCTTATGGTTTTTCGTGGCTCAGGCTGTACATTTTTATAATTACCCTTCTTGTCCTCCAAATTTTTCAACAAGTATGGAAAATTCTCGGTTACATGTTTGGGAATATAACAGTATGTGTAGAGCACGTGCAGCTTAGTGAAGAACTGTGAGACATGACCAATCTCACTGCAATTGAAGCATGTGGGGGGCCTGCTTCCTCCTCCACCATATCCTCCTATGTTTCCATCCCTGTTCTCACCACCTTTTTGTTCCTCTTGCACTCAGAATTAACCCCAGGTATTATCTTGCATCATTTGGTGGGAGCAACAATTGCTAATATTGTGGCCAATGGATTTACAAAATTCACAAAAGTGGGTATGATTTTTTTCTTGATATTTTTGTAAGGTGGGGAAGTAGGGTGGTCATGGCCCCATTGTCCGCATATTTCACACAATTCCAAATATCCATAGGGAAATGTACTCGGTGCACCAATTGCCACATAATTTGGAAGGACCGAACACTTGTCTCGTCAATTCCCTTTCGAGCGGCATCTAGTGCACCACACATGTTAACGCATAAATTTATCCTTTAACATATCTTGAAACTATATTTTTAGGTTAGGCATTTGGGAATGAACTTGCACCAACCCGACCATTGTTTCTAGGCCTCCAGGTGTGTCTTCCAAGTGCATCATGATCTCGACTATCTTGGCCTGAGTCAACACCTCTTGCTAGGTGAGCGAGACTAAGATATGGAGGAGAAACCCCACAATGAACCATTCTTTGTGTTTCACATATTGGATATGGAACATCAACCTATATAACAAGATTTTGAACCATTGTTCATAGTCCTAGACGGTCTCTCCTTCTTTTTTCTTGATTTCCTTTATTTCAATAATGAATTGGGACTCTGAATTCGACTTCTGAAATTCCCGAAGAAGATCGTGTTTGAGCTCATCCAGGGACCTTTCCTGTCCCACTGAAGCAATAGACTTATATTTTATGTACCACATCAGGGCTCAATCCTTGAATGTAGTCTCCAATTGCATGATCTTATATGCCTCGTCTGTAAATATCTTTATAGACTAGATAGCTTCATAGGTGAACCAATGTTGCTCGAAATCATCCTTACCCATTCCATGGAACACATGAAATATCAACTTATTATCTTGATTGGCCATCTTGGGACCAAGGTTAGTTCTACTCTTCTAATTGTTATCATATGGATCCTTCCACACCATTATTCCTTGGGGTAAGGTATTGTTGACTTCACCTTCTCCTTCACTAAGTTCATCACTTCTTTCCTCTTATTCTCTCTCTTCAACTTCAACCTATTCACTTTCTATTGTGTGTTCTTGTTGATTAAAAATGTACAAGGGTGGAATAAAGGGGGTCTAATACCATCTTCTCCTGAAATATATTATGAGGGGACCCAAAGAGCCATATTTATATAGTCTTGCAAGACCATCCAAAATTATAATTGTGTCTCCCCTATCACTAGGGGAGCCTCCATATTCCTTCACATATAGTGCATTCACATTCTACACATTCTCCTCTTGATTTTACTATGCAATACCACTGTGTGATCCTACCTTCAGTTTGATCCACACACTACCATTGCATGATTCATCTCCCGATTTGATCTACGCACTGCCACCTTTCACAGAATCTGGTTCTCCACTAAGTATGTGAATTCTCTGCACACCACTGACTGGGATGCTCAACATACCACCACTACACTGAGATCCAAACTCTCATATAATTGGTGCCCCACCGTACTACACAACCATTTCTCTTCATGTCAATGTGTAACCATGTGACTCTTCCTCTTCTTAGTCTACTAGTGCACCAAAAATTTATGCCCGTGCACCACACATGTGCACTCTTATTCTTATCAAGGTTACAAAATACTACAACATTCAAAGGGTACGAGTGTCATCACCTAGGTCCTCACTACCACTACTATCACTACTAGTATCTTTGGTTCCAAGCCTCTTCATAGGCATGTCCTCATGTCTTCTCCACTATGGCACATCGTCCTCTGCCACAATATCCCTGGTGTGATTGTTATCCCTAAAGATTCTCCATGCTTTCATTGGAATGATTTCGAGGCACCCCAGGGGATAATACTCAGGATGAATCTCAAAGCCATATTTGTAGTAAAATAGTTATGCAATATTTGGGAAGTTTTTCCCTCTCTCTCTCTTTCCTTTGAAATTATAGGACCTCAAACAATTTTCATTTCATATGAAAAATGATCTCAACTATCAGAGTAATACCTCTATGATTGTTTCAGATAGCCAAGATTAAAAGGGAGATGAAATGGTTGATTAGAGAAAAGAAAAAAATAAACATACAAGGAACCGCTGAGAATGAATATTGTAGCTTATGAAAAAGAAATAGTGTGTTAATCAAATTAAGAATTAAATAACTCTAACATATGTATACAGATCTATAAAACATGCTTCAAATATTTAATACCTTCATACACTCAAATGCATGGAGATACCCTTTGCATATCATTCAACTGCGCAGAGAATTGACAAGAAATGGCCATACATTCAGAGGAAATCACTTCTATATCATAACTAGACATCACACAGTAACACTGAATATGGTGAATAGTATGTTGTATGAGCTTTTATAAATCATATATGATACAAAAAAAGAAAGAATGTGAGGATATTCTTTAGAAGAAAACAATACTGTAAGGAGGAATTGCAGACTGAAACTTAAATGCAAGGGATGAATCTTTGGTTTCTTGTTGCATTTACCAATTGACTGTGCTCAAGGTTTCAACGGTCGAACAACTTTGGTTACAAGAAACTCTTTAAATCCCAAAAGTGTTGACCTTAAAATTGGGTGACTTCATTGTCTTTTATTACTATTGATCATGTCCTAAAATCACTCCTTGAAACCATTTCCAGATTCTTGAATATTCTTACGACTTCTTGATTCTTGAGCGGTCCTCCTAGGTGAAATTATATTATAGGGAAATATTATGGGGAAGCTGGAGATTTACCAATAAAAATATACATCAATCTATACTCCTTAAAATATCCCTGAAATTATTTCTTCTATTGCAAGGCACTAGAAATCAAATCAGCACGTGCGTGAAACTCAACAACCATCGGATCAGTATAGACAATTGATCACGGTCATTGATCTTTAAGCGTTGTACTTCGCATCATCGAAAGGTAGACCTGCCACTCGATGTATTGGTGATTGAGATATAAAAAAAAATCACATATCTACGATCCAATATGAACTGTCTATTTTGAATGAATATGAGTCTTCCATCATGGTCTTGATTAAATCTGGGTCGTTGATATGGGGACCGATGAGCCTGAAATTCCTTGAAATTTAAAATTCAAAATGAACCATTCATCTAGAACACGATCCAATCTGGGTTGTTAATTGAATGAACCCACCTTTTCTTCAACAACATCGTCATCGGGGAAATGGGGGATAAATCATTTCGAGTAATGTTCATCATGTTTCACCAATGATGATGTCAACCACGATCTCCACCATTGATGTTTCGTTGAAACCAATAGATCCATCGATATTCTGTCGACGTAAGAAGAATTGTTCATATTTCGCCGATGGAAGGAGATCTGTTTATCTGGGCTCCACCAAAATCCAGAAATGGATAAGGAAATGAACAAACCTATGTTGATGTCACCTTGGATGCATGACGCCTTCTCATTGGTCCGCGATGGAACTAATGTGGAATACAGGTAGTAAATGTGTCACCTAGATTTGATGTGCTTTTAGGTGACTTTGGTGGTTTCCATGTGTCCATGTGGTAGCTCCTAATTGGTATGACAGGTACCCTGCTGGAAGGATGACATGAGATCTGGACCATTGATTGGTCCAACTTGAAACATGTCTGAGTAGATATGGATTGTCCATCAAAGTTTCTCATTCTGAGTGCTAAAGGATCGAGTTCAAAAGGGACTCTGAATAATAAACTACAATGACTGTTGATCCATCCGAGGAAATAGAAACACATGAGATTCGTCGATCTGACTTGAACATGAACAAAAAAAATGGCTAATGCAAAGACCTTCATATTGATGTCATTCTGGACCCATGGATTTCTAACTAGTAAGCATTGGCACTGATGTGGTAGAAAGGTAGGACATGTGTCACCCAATTTTGATATGCTTACTTGTACATTCAGTGGATTCCACATGTCCACGTGGCAGTCACTCATTTTCTCTGAAAATGGTATGTTGGCAGGTTGATGTGACACCTGGATGGAAGGCTTTGATACCTAGGAGTAGATCTAGACCCTTGATCGACCCCACTTGAAAAAGTTCAAAGTAGATATGGAGAATCCATTAAAGGTTCCCATTCAGAGTGGTGAAGGATCAAGTTCAAACGAGACTCCAAAAAGAGAAAACTGAAGGTAAATATCAACCGTCGATCTGGCTCGACCAAGAACCCAAAATCGACAAAGGAAAAAAATTGTCAAGATGATGTCACCTTGGACACATGGAAATTTTATATTGACCCACGATGGCACTGATGTGGTAGGGGACAAGGACACATGTCTTCCATATTTGATATTTTTATCTATGCATGTGGTGGTTTCCACATGTCAACGTGGCAACCTCTGTTTGGGTATAACAGGGCTCTGCTAGCAAGATGACATGAAATATCCCCAAGAGGATGTGATATCTTAGATGAGATCTTGACCATTGATCTGGGTTTACATTTTGAAGTGATCTAGATTAATTTTGCAAGGGGGACTCCAATGAGGGGACTTCTATGACCGTTTATTTAAAGTTCGGGTGCTCGATGCGATATGAATCATCGATCTTTCAGTGTATGAAAAACTCCCAAAATGTTGGCTCTTGGTTCAATAGGCCACGATATTCTAATAATACGTTGGTCTATTGGTGCTTAATCTCCTTAGGGGAGCGATGACCCAATTTTGACTCTTAATAAGTACCCGAGAGCTTGAAACTTGCCTTAGACGAAAACATTCATGGTTTTTTTTTAGTTTTCTTGAACCTGCCTTGATGTAACTTGGATTATTTATCTCAGAGGCTCTTGAAGCTCACCCTTCTGCCACTAACTTGCCTGATCTTGGATTGGCCACTTGATCAAACCTTTATTTAATGATGAGCACAAATATAGTACTAACATGTGTCTCTAGCGAGGACAACATACCCTTGAACTATGTTGAGAACTGTAAACTAAATTCCTTCTTTTGTTTGGTTATGGAGTCTTCCAAAATAGATACATCTCCATTAGACTTGAAAATTGATCTAATATGTGACACAAAAAAGAATCAGCATCTTATGTTGTTAGAACCCTACCTACTTGTTGAAGTAATGAATGGTGAATGAAGTAAATTAAAACTTCATGAACATAAATGAAAAATCAATTATTTGTGTA
>ML777380.1:499658-522353 GCA_009831015.1 Picea engelmannii | reverse complement strand
ACATAGATTATGAATGCCTTGAGGGCCTTTACCAGTGCGTAGGCCTGCTTCTCCATAGTGTCATACCTTACTTCGACATACCTCAATGCTCGGCTGAAATAGGCAATAGGCTGCTCTAGCCCATCCTTGTTTGTCTATAATAAAACAACGGCTACTGTGTCAAATGAAGCGAAGGAGAAAATAAGGAAATCCTTTGAGTAATCGGGACTGATCAGCACGGGGGATTCAGAAAGGGCCTTCTTTATTTTCTCAAAGGAATTTCACGATTTAGGAGTCCACTTCACTTCATTTCCTTTCCTTAACATGGTTGTTATAAGTTTTACCTCCTCAGCAAAGTTGGGCACAAACCTCCTCAGAAAATTAATCTTACCACGGAAAGATTGGACCTCCTTCTTGGACCTTGGTACTGATAAGGCTTGTATTGCCTCAACTTTGCTAGGGTCAATCCTGACTCCTTTCACTGATACTATGTGGCCTAGTAACTTTCCCTCCTGCATGGAGAACAAAGATTTCTTGGGGTTTAATGAAATGCCAAAACTCCTGCATTTCAAGAAAACCTTCCTGAGATGACAACAGTGTTCTTTATCAGATTTTGAAAATACTGTGATATCATCTAGATAGACAACCACAAATTTATCCTTTTCCCCAATGAAAGCTATGTCCATGGCATGTTGAAACGTTGCCCCTGCATTCATCAATCCGAAAGGCATCTTGGCATACATGAATGTGCCCCATGGAGTGGTAAATGTCATCTTTTCCCTGTCCTCAGGCAGAACAGAGACTTGATTGTAGCCAGAGAAACCGTCTATCATGGACATCCTGGAGGCTCCTGTTACCCTCTGTAGTATATGTTCCATCTTTGGTAAGGGGTAGTTATATTTTCATGAGCTCTTGTTCAAGTTTCTGAAGTCTACACAGAGTCTGATTTCTCCATTCTTTTTCTTTACTGGTACCAAGTTGGCCACCCACTCTGAGTATCTTAGTGGCACGATGATCTGGGCCTACAACATCTTCTTCACTTCCCTCTCTATGATAGGAAACAACATAGGATTTATCTGTCTCAGCTTCTGCCTAAATGGCTTTGCCTCTCCTTTCAACAGGATTTTATGCTTGATGACAGAAGTGTCATATGTTTTGAGGTCTTCGTAGGTCCAGGCGAAGACATCAACAAATTCCCTCAAAAGTCCAATGTATTCATACCTCTGCTCCTCTGTCAAGCTACTTGACAATTTGACAAACTTGGGCTCACTCTCGGTGCCAATGTTGCACTGAATAGCACTAGTGTCATCCTCCAGGATTTCCCCCTTTAACGACACATAATTTCTATCAAAAATCCTTTCCAAAGGAACCAGTCCCATTGGAATATGATTGTTGGGCAACTGCACAATGTTACACTCTGCAATCTTATTCAGAAAAATACCCCCATCAAGATTTTCTTCAGAGACAGAGTCTTGGTTGATATGTATCTCTAAAAATTCTTCGACAGTCTCCAAGAGCTTCTTGATCTCGAGATCATCCTCGAATACCTTCCAATGTTTGACGTTGTTAGGTATGGAGGGCCTGTATTTCACCTCTATATCATATATGAATTTGGGCAGCAAGGGTACTTTGAAATTTCTTGTTGATGTAGCCAAGGAATCTGCCATCGTGTTCTCCTCTCTTGGGATGAAAGAAATGTTAAATGCTGAGAAGAAACTGTCAATTAGGTCCCATACCTCATTTCTGTAACTCCTGAGTCAAGGATGCTTAGCCTGATAAGCGCTTCTGATCTGTTGGACCACCAACTCTGCATCTTCGAACACTGCTACTTCCTTAATTCCCATTTTCCTTGCGGCTCTTAATCCTAGGATAAGAGCTTCATACTCTTCCACATTGTTGGTAGATTCAAATTCTAATTTTTATGATAGAGATATGGTTTCCTAAGTAGGTGACACAAAAAACACCCCAGCCCTAGCGCCATCCCTAGAACAGGCTCCATCAAAGAACATTTTCCAGACGGGGGTGATGGAGGGAAGAAATTTATGGGAAGTGGTGGGCGACTTTCTAAGCTTAAGAGGAGGCTCGGGAGCATGGGTGAGTTGTAGCAGACTGGAGCCTAGATCAGTGTCTAAGGAAAAAATAGGATGGTTAGTAGGATTAGCTTCATCACTGATTATATAGGCCAATTGGGCTTCCCTATATAGCCTCCTATGTTCTCCTCCAAACACTGGGATGGTAGCATATGTGAGGTCCATCTGCAAAGTTCGCCCTATTCTTTTTATCCAATATCTTGATAACAACATACCGAACTTGGGGGGAACATCATCCACTACAATATCCATGACCACACTTTTCATGGGCAACTGAAACAAGGTCACGACCAGGTCTTTGATAACTCCTAGACATTGAACCTTTCTAGAGTCAAAGGAGTAGAGGTCATGATAGGCTCGGGTAACTTCTAGTCCTAACTCTTCCATGACAGTTTTGGGCATGAGGTTGTGAGAAGCCCTCGAATCTATCAAGCAATTATGCAGTACCTTGTCATGTATGTTCAAGGAAGTGTAGAAGGGAGGGGATGAGTCATTCCTATCTTCTACCATAGGACCTAAAATAACCGCAGGCTTTTCATCTTGCAAATTGATGGAGTCCGTGGGAAGGCATGAGACCTCATACTGTAAAATCTCAGAGAAGTGCTTCTTGAACTCTTCATGTTTAATCAATTCGGTCAAGGGCACAGGGATTCTAATCTTTTGAATTTCATGCTCGAAATTAAAAGAAGATGTAAGCTTTGGGGTTTCTCTTATTTCAGGAACATGACTCTGGACTATGGGAGAGAGGGGTCGGGGCTTATTACCTCTGTGATTGTCCGCTACTTCATTAGCAGGTTTCTCTGTTCTAGTGGACTGCTCAGGAACATCAGGTACTACTATCTTTTTCTTAGACCTCAGATCATACTTGCCCTGGATACCACTAGCCTTGTCTCCCTTGCTCAGTTCATTTAGCTGACTGTCCATGAGAGAATCCTCATATGTTGATTAAGTGAGATGAGGAAAAGGACGAGTGTCCCTGAAGAAATGGATTTCAGGGTCAAGCTCATCTGTTTCCCCTTCTTCCCCCTCGGTCAGAATTTTTTTTTGAAAAGGGGCCTGAATTTTCTGATCTTCTCTGTCTCTTCCCCTCTATCTTTGCACAGTCGGGGAGGTAATGTTGTTTGGCCTCCTGAAACCTCCTTTGTTTTCAGCGTTCTGAGGACCCTTGTATGCTTGCCTCCCCTCCACCTTCACTCTCTCCATCTCTGCAGACAGAGACTTCACCATCCTGGTCAGCTCATCCACTTGAGGGTGGGGCACCGATGGGCCAGAAGTTGAGGCTTCCAACCTTCCCTTCCTTCTGTCTGCGTCAGCCTTGTTCCTCATCCTATCAACTACTAATACATTGGATTCCACTTCTATGGCCGCATATTGCATTTGAGCTAAGGAGGTGGCTCTTCTTTCTCTCAATAAAAGACAGAAATCGGGGCCAAACGCGCCAGCATAAGAAATCTTGGTCGAGGCTTCTGAAGGTTTTATTTCGGAAGGAATTTTATTATACATCTTATTGAATATTTTGGAGAATTCAGAGACAGACTCTCCATCCATCTTCTTCAAAGACCCGAACTCTGTCATGTAATACATGAAATCCTTCCTATCACCCCACTGCCTTAGGAAAGCACTATCCAGGGCTTCGATCCTAGCGACAGATCCAGGGGCCAATCCTCTAAACCATTTCTTGAACTCACCATCCAGGCTCTGGACGAAGACCCTCATCCAGACATCTTCATTTTCAATGTTTAGGTTGTCTGCATAACTGTAGAAACCAACCAGATTCTCTTCAGCAGTTACATGCCCTTCCCCAGTGAACTTGGGCATGTATTTCAAGTAATCTCCAGCAGGGAGAGGATTCATAGGATGGGGTAGAACTAAGGGATCATATATGGCAGCGACTATGGCATCCATTCTATTCAGAGGGGGATTAGCACCAGCCATAGGAATATTAGGTGGAGGAGAACTTGGAGGAGAAGGAGCTCATGAAGGGGCTACTGGGAATGAGTCTTGAAGTGGAGTGGGAAATAAGAGGGGATTTAAGGAGAAGGCTAACGAGCTCAAGTCAGAAGGTGCTCCTCTTTGCACAGGAGTAGTAACAGTAACAAGAGGAGGAGCAGTAAATATAGGAGTGGGGAAATCTTCTGTAGTTCTGGGTCTACGCCAAGGTATAGCTTCAGAGGAGAGGGGAGTGACAAGGATTTCTCCCTCCAATCCCATACCAGGAGGGGAAAAATCAGCAGGAACACTCCCGAAATTCAAGAAACGGGAAACCTTTGAAGGAGGTCTATTAAGAAACTGAGGAGGAGAAAAAGGAGTTCCCACAGAAGGGGATGTCGGATTACCTGGTTTGACAGTGGAAGCTTCTTCTTCAGCGGCCTTTCCTTTTCTGAGAACCACCTCTGGATCAGTTCCTAGTGTAGCTAGAGGCAGTTGTGGATGAGACCGCGTGTGTCTACCTCTGAAAGCCACAATTAACACGGTGGGCTCGCCACAGTGGATTCATCACAATGGAGTCACCAGGTGCACAGTAGCAATCTTTAAAGGCTCTGATACCTGATGCACCTTCAGAATCAGAGGCTCAATGTCGTTCAATCCTAGGGAAAATTTTCAACTTCGTCCCCAGCAACGGCGCCAGAAATGTTAGCGTCAGAAGTCACTTCTGGATTGCTTGCAGGAGCAGAGCCTGACGCCCATCAGTTTTATGTCACAATTTGTTTAATGGGGTGATCGGATGGGTAAAGACTCAAGAAAATATAGCTTTAACTTAGGAAACTGGGCCTAGTATGTAGAAATCAAGGGAGGTCTTGCTCCAACTTCCATCAGTAAGTGGATTAAAGGGTGGTAGATGGAAGACTTGTGAGAAGTGCGAGCAAGACTACCTCGGGCGACAGGCCTTTGGAGGCTTGAGGGTGAAAAAATCAGAAGCCAATATCCTCCTGGTCTAGAGCTTCAAGGAGCTGAGGGGTGACTCGACTGAATCCTTCAATTCCAAGTCGTTCAGTGCTAATAAAATCACAGGAACCGATTAGAAATAATGTAACTGTTACAGTGATCCAACCTACATCATCCTATAACAAATACAACTCGACTGGATCCTCCAATTTCGAGTTGTTCTAACACGGAAAACAAAGAGGTGGAAAGAGGCTGACATCCATAAAGTAAGAAATCTCCAATGCCTTATACATTAACTAGAGCGACTAGTGCTTCATCAAAACTTTACAATCGGGAGCCTTGCTCAACCATCGATACCTTCCAAAATGCAAAAACTGAGTACATATACTTAGGCAGATTTGCCCAACAAAGGCGTGCTCGCCCTCCAAGGCGTAACGTCTCTTCAATCGATCTTCGGGCAGAAGTCCTTCGTCAGACGTCTCCTTAACTTTGCTTGGCCTTTGCAGGGGAGGTAGCTGAAACATTAAAGGCCAACATGGTGTGTGCAGACTTCTCTGTCTAATCGAGGACTTCAGCATGGCTTTTTTGGAAAAATCAATACACAGAACTCCTTCAAGCAAACCGCTTGCCAGACCCTCCATACCTCACACTCAATGAATGAAAGGAGGTTTCAACCACCCGTTCTTGCCTTCATTTACTCCAAGCGGAAACCAGGAGCGAAATCATATCCGATGGCACCTGGAAATCACGATGATCCTTTCGGCGACTGGACTCGACACTTTTGGCCCCTTTTTCTTAGCTCTTTTATTTCCCAAGTGACCACGAACCGTGACCCTGCTTTTATTCCCATAGGGGCTTTCGACGTTCGCGAATAGGAAGGAGTTGATTCTTGCTTATCATAGTTGCGATGGGCGAAAAGGCGAGGAGCCTAATCGTGAGCCAGGTGTTCGTTTCAGATGGACGGCTGAGACTGCCCCTTGATACTGCTGGCCTGACTTTGGGCATCATCGGCACTTCGGGGTTCGGGGTTTCGAGATGTCCAATGACATAAAACCTCCACCCTTTGAACTCGCGACTGCCGAAAAGCTGACGTGATCAGATCTTGTGCCACGCGTCCTTTGGGATGAACGACTGCCATCCATTCCTGCAAAAAATATGGGCGCTATCCATGCGCTAACCTCCGCGCAACTTCGCTAACCGTGATTTCCCACCAACCGTTGATCTGTCCCTTTGGATGAATCCTGATCGTTAAAATCAGACTGCTCGTTCGCTCGATTTAAATACAAAATAGATTTCTTCTGTGAGCTGCGCTCGACGCTCATCGCGCCACTTGCAGACCTGATCACTCTTGCACTTCGGACGAGTAATGTTACTAACAGGTTCTTATTAGAGGATTTGGCCAAACCATTTCCCTATGGATAGTAAGTAGTACAGTGTCCCATATCTATGTTAGAGTCATAAAAAAATTTAACCAATTTGGTATATTTGAAGGCATGAGCATCATCAACAATGATCTTTCTTGTGCACCCAAATGTTTCCAAGATAGTTTCTTCTTGGAAATTTATTATGACTATCTCAGTGGCTTCCATGGTAGGTATGGCCTCTACCCATTTTGTAAAATAATCTATAGTTTTCAAAATTCATTTGTGTTGACCACTTTAATTTGGATTAATCTCATCGTTGAAGTCTAATCCCCACTATTGAAAATGTGTCTCAACTTCGATTGGTTTTATTGGGAGGGGAAACAACTTCTACTTTCCTACAAACATTTGAAATTATACACATGATCAAACCAACCAATTTACACTAGAAAATAAAGAGGGCCAATAATAAAAATCTCTAAGGATATTGTATGCAATTTATCTCCAAGCATGGTGACCGCGGCACACACCCTTATGAAACTCAATGATTATTCCTTCAATTTCTTCTTCAGCGAGAAAATTTATTAGGATTCCTCCTGGGTCCTTCCAAAACATATTTTCCCCCAAAATGCAATACTTTACATCCTTAAGCTTAATAGACCTAGCTCTATCTTTATCCCATGCTAGTGAGAAACTAAAAATTTTCAATTAAAGGATGGCGTCTTGATACCAATCAGATTGATCAAATTTGGCACTTACCTCTAAGGATGGTTCTTTTGTTTCATCCTCTTCAGAATCTGCTACTACAAGGTTTGTTGAAATTGCATTCAGGTCTAAAACTCTACAGTTAGATTTAGTCAATATTTTGGCTATTCCTTGTCCTTTTACTATCTTTGTGGGATTGATCTCCACATCATACTCCTTAATATTAAAAATCCATTTACCTCTTCTTCCCTGACTTCCAAGATGTGTGAGAATGTCCTTTATATTACTGGTAGGTACCTACATAAGACAATATCTTAGAGTGCAGTATATAAACTGTGAAATCCTTTAATGCTTTTACTAATGCATAAGCCTACTTTTCCATGCTACTATACTTCAGCTCAACATATCTCAGGGCCTTGATAAAAAAATGCTATGGGTTGCTCTTTATTTTTTTCATTCTTTTGCAGCAACAAAGCAACTACAGTATGAACTAATGTGAAAAAAATGAGAATATTTATCATAATTTTGGATGATAAGAACTGGGGATTCTCCCAAGGCTATTTTTATCTTCTTAAAGGATTATTTAGCTTCATATTCCCACTTGACTTCATGGTATTTTTTCAACATGTTAGTAATATGCTTCACCATTTCAGTGAAATTGGGGAAAAACCTTCTCAGAAAGCCTATTTTACCTTGGAACGATTGGACTTCTTTATTTTTTCTAGGCTAAGCAAAAAAAAATTATTTCCTCCACCCTTTTCGGATCTATATTCACCCCTTATTTGGATACTATATGGCCAAAAATATTTCCTTCTTCCATAGAAAAATAAGACTTTTTGGGGTTCAAAGAAAACCCAAATTTCCTACACTTCACAAAGGTTTTCCTTAAATGCTTCATGTGATCATCATCTGTCTTGGAGGAAACAATCATGTCATCAAGATATATGATGATGAATTTGTCTCTCTCTCCCACAAAATAAATGTCCATATCTCTCTGAAAAGTTTCTCCTGCATTTATAATACCAAAATGTTGAAACACACATTGACACTGAGAGGGGGGTGAATTAGTGTCTTGAACTTTTGGCTACTTTTCACACTTTCATAGATTAACTAAATTTACTGAATAAGATATATGTAATTCAATTAATTATTCATAAACATGTATAACAAAAACTATTTGAAGTAGATAAAATATCATTCTTTTATTTGTTTAACTTGAATGAATACAAATAAAATCATTCCTTTAATATCTTCAACTTCAACTGAATATGAGAGATCCAAATCTCTGATACAAGACCCATATTGCATTTCTCAGATCCAACTGAGAAATGAGGAATACAACCCTCATAAAAATACCCATCCTGTTGATCTCAGATCCAACTGATATGGGAGGAATCCAATCCTCATGATAAGACATAGCTTGTAAACATGAACCAACCTGATAGAATGAAATTTCATTCAATCCATTATATATATATCCACCAAGACATGCTTATTCCCTTTGTATTCCTTTTCTTATAAGTCCTCCAAGGGGTGCGACTTTGAAACAATGTGTCCTTTTGGAATGAAACATTGCACCCCTTCATTTAATTAACACAAATGGTAACTTTTACTAATTGATTTTTGTACACCAAATTTAGACAACAGTTTTTGTATGAAGATTATGGTGTGATGGAAACGAATTTTAAAATTCTACGGCATGGTTGTTTTGCAGAACATGCCCAATTATCCTACATGCATGCAATTTCCCAAAAACGTGTGTGAGGTGGTCGTTACAAGCAGTTCTTTGAAGGAAACTTGCCTATATTTTCATTTCATCGTCGGATGCTAGATCGAATTCAGTACATATTACCTTTTTGGAAATTTCTAAATCGACCTCCACATATTTCCTTTGTTGGTGATTATTTAAACTCAACTTGTAAAATTTTACTTGATGGTTATATTAAAATCGGTTCCTCTCAGCTACTATTCACTAAATTTTTGACTTGGTCTCACCTTTTTCCATATTTTCTTCCTCATTTGACCAACAAACATCTTTTTGGTCGACTCAACTAGGAGAAATTTCGACTTGAATATTTCAATTCTAGTTGAACCATCTTTCTTCAGCCTCGACCTGACTTGTATTTAAGTTTGCTTTGACTTTGACCTTTAGGTTACTTCTTTCTTGGACCGACTTGAATAGGAAGAAAACCAACTTGAGAAATTTGACTTTGGTCATCTCGACTTGCTTTAGCCAACTGGTATTTCCCGACTCAATTTTCCTTCGACTTCGACCTTTAGTTGGTTGAATTATCTTTGACTCGTCTTGAAATTGATTGACTTGTATTCTCCAACTTCCATCAATATGCAGGCTTGTAATCAGTCAACTTGTCTTCGACTCGTCTTGAAATCGATTGACTTCCATATAGTTGAGCTTATTGTTGTTTGAATCAACTAGACTTGTGACTCGATGGTGTCAATGCTTCCTCACCAAACATCCACCATTAACATTTTGTCTCATCTCTAGACTCTTCTTCAATTGATATTTTATGAATCACTTGTAATGAACCATGTCTTATTAACTTCTTTATTTGTGATTTGTATGGATCCATATTGGATTATCCATTTACCCTTTTTATCTAGACAATGTCTTCATAGTTTCTTCTTTTGTGCATCGATGTTAATGACACAATATCAACCTTATATAATATAGGATGAGTGTATCAATATCATATAATATATTAGTCAATAATATATTTCTACTGATAATCAAGTCACCTTCATAACATTATGTCCAATATTGACAATGCTTGACATTCAAGTCACCTTCATAACATTATGTTCAATATTGACAATGTTTGATATTCAAGTCACCTTCATAACATTATGTCCAATATTGACAATGCTTGACATTCAAGTCACCTTCATAACAATATGTTCAACATTGACAATGCTTCTCAAACCAATCAATCAATGATACTTCACCTATTTATCAATTTTGACATCAATGACAACCAAATTTCCAACACAAAAGGCATTTTTTCATACATGAAATTCACCCCATGGTGTTGTGAAGGTTGTATTCTCTCTGTCATCTAGGTGCTTGGTCACTTGGTTGTATCTTGAAAAACCATCCATCATGGATATATATTTTGTCCCTACTACTTTTTGCAGTATATGATACATCTTGGGCATGGTGTAGTTATATTTTAATGATAAATTATTAAGGTTCCTAAAGTAGACACATAACCTTATCTCCCCACTCTTCTTTCTCACTGGAACTAAATTAACAACCCATTCAAAGTACCTTAACAGAATAATAATTTGGGAATCTAATAATTTCCTCACCCCTTTCTCAATGGTAGGAAAAATAAGAGGATTAAATTCCCTAAGCTTCAGCTTGAAAGTCTTAGTACCAAGTTTGAGGGGTATTTGATGTTGGATGATACTAGTATCATAAGTTTTTAGGTTCTCATATCTCCATGTACTCTTTGAACTGATGCAAATCCTCTTCCATATTATCAATAGGAATATTTTTGGATATCTTAATATATTTAAGATCTTTTTCAGTCCCAATATTATATTCCTCAATGCTGTCATGTTTGGGAGGACAACTGGTTTGATAGGTACATCATTTGTATCAAACAATTGATCTAAAGGAACCGATCCTTTGGGAATGAAGTTATTCGTAAGATATAAGAATTTATTCTCAACCATGTAATTTCTAAATTTAGGGATCTCTTCATCTTCATCCCCAATATCTTGTTTGGTGTCTTCGTCATCATATGAATCAATATGAGTATTTTCAAACTCATCTATCACTTCCATGAAATTTTTTATTTGCTGATAATATTCAAAAAAATTCCAGTATTTGATATTATTAGGAATGGAAGGTATGTATCTCATCTTAATATCATATTTAATTTGAGGGGTGGTTGGTAGTTTAAAGGTAATGGAATATACTTCTAAGGAATCAATTGGTTGATGAAACTCTCTCAAAATAAGAAAAATATTGAAATCTTCATAAAAATTATCGATCAAATCCCATACCTGATTTCTATACGCCCTCATTCTTGGATTCCTTGTTTGATAGGAACCTTTTACTTGATGCACAACTAGCTATGAATCTCCAAATACCACCATATTAGTAATTTGCATCTTTCTTGCTGCCTCTAGGCCTAAGATCAAGGCTTCATATTCAACCACATTATTGATGGCCTCAAACTCAAGCTTGTAAGACAATCGAATTTATTTTTTGGTGGGGGATATGAGCACTATGCTGGCCCCAATTTTTTTTTTTAAGTATGCACCATCAAAAAACATTTTCCATATACCATATACTTCTTCCATAGGGCTTACAAGAGGATATGAAAGCATTGGTGTTTAATTGTACTCTTCATTTTCAAATAGGATACAACAACCCATATCTTCATCAACAAGATATATGGGATGATTCATAGGTTTTTTTTTATCGCTGACCACATAAGAAAACTTTTTCTCTTATTACAACCTTTGAGCTCTCCTCCAAAAATTGGTATAGTGGCATAATTCATATCCATTTTCATAGTTCCTTCCAATTTTCATGCCCATGTTATGAAAAATAACATTCCATAATTGGTTGGTACATCAGCCACCACCATGTCCATCATAATTATCTTAACAGGAAGTTGGCCCAGGTGACAACCATGTCTTTAATCAACCTATAACACTTTACTTTTCTAGCATCAAATGAATAATGGTCATGATATGGCCTGGTTATTTCCAACCCCAAATTTTCCATGACTACTTTGGGCATAAGATTGTGTGATGCTTCAAAATCAAGCATACAATTGTGCAACATTTTATCATGAATATTGAAGGTCACATAGAAGGGTGCCGCAGATTCTTTTTTGTCATCAATATGAGGACCAAAAACTATGGCAGGGGACTCATCTTGTACATTCAAAGTATCTAGAGGATTTGTTGATCCCTTCCCTCACATCATTTTCTCAATCTATTTATAATATGAGAGGTTTTTAGCCAGCTCCACTAAAGGCATCAAAATATTTATATTAGATAATTCACGTTCAAAATTGAAAGGTAAAACTAATTCCTCAAGTTCTTTGGTTTTTTTTTTCCCTTTTTACATGATCCAAAACTTCATCTACTATAGGGATGTCCAAAACCTCTTTATATTTATCTTTGGACATCTTTGGACCAACATTCTTAGCTTGAGGTTTAATTTATGCAACAATTGTTTTCTGTCGGGGCCTAAGATCATACATTTTATGCATCACATCCTGTAGTGCATCAACAAAAAATATGTATTGAATTGAGGATAAAGCTCCTTTGTTGGGATGACTGTTAGGCATCGGTTTCTTAGGAATTAGAGACTCCTCATAATCATTTTGATTTCTATGTATGGCATCATTCTCATCTTGAAGTAGGTGGATTTCTTCCATATATTCATCGTAGTGATCATCCATTAATTCTTCAATAATGTTGTTATCATTGTTGGTTTTTACAGGGGGATGAATGGGTTGTTCTTCATTTCTTCTCTCCCTTCTCATGAGATGTGAATTAGGAGGTCTTCTAAACTGATTAGGTTTAGGATTCCTTATGCCTCCCTCTTGGGGAATTATGTATGTATTGCTATGCTCTATCTCAAATATGGACATTTTTTTTGCCATATACCTGATCAGTCTTGACATCTCATCCATGTTTTCTTCTTGGGGTTCTCTACTTGGATCATAAGTAACATAGTATTCCTTGAAAATTTTCTTTTCTTCGCGATCTTATTTATGCTTCATCTTGCATCGTGTAATTATGTTTCCTTCTATGTCTATTTCATCCTCTTTAATTACTAGCAGGGTCGGGGACCTTCTTTCTCTCAAAGTCATGGAAAATCAACATCAAGTGCCCCAACGTATGTCACTTTAGTTGTTGTATGTGATGGCTTTATATCTACAGGGATATTGTTATAGATATTATTACAAATCTTTTTGAAATCATAGAAAATTTGATTGGGTATTTTCTTGAGTGATCCAAATTCATTCAGGTAGTATAGGATATCCCTTTTCTCACCCAACTTTCTCATAAATGCAACTTCTAGAGCTAGCCAACTATCAATGGAGGAAACATGCAATTTTGTGAACCATTTTATAAGAACCCCCCCTAGAGTTTGGACAAATAGCCTCATGAATACATCATCATTCTCTACAAACTGGTCATTTGTAAAGTCTTAGAAAGCACTCATATTCTCTTCAGCTGAGCGAGTTTTATTTCCATCAAATTTAGGTAGATATTTAATGTACTTCACAGGGAGGTCATGGGTCATTTGGTGCAGATTCAATGGGGAAAATATGGAAGTGGCCCAAGGATTTGTAGGTGGTGGGGGAGGAGGTTCATTTCCCTCAGTTCTTCCTCTATCTAAGCCATCCATGATATTTTGTAAAATAATGTTATGGTATTCAAAAGACAAAGGAGGAACATGAGTTTTCAAGAATGGTTTCTAGGAAGAACTGATTTCTTGTCTAAACTCTAAAGGAGAATTATGGAGATCTAATAACAGTTATGGATGGATTTTTGCAATAAAAAGTGAATATTCAGGTATATCATTCAGATATATAGATTCAACATATTTATGAAAAACACAAGGAGAGATTTCTAGATAAGTGCTACCTAATAAAAAGGAGGTTTGTTGCTCTCTGATATTCCTCCAAGTCATGGGATTTTATGGATCTCAATATATTAGAACCTCATTAGGATCAGGGTGGATTTTGGTGTGTCTTCTAGAATATGATAGGTTTTACTTTTGTGGAGTCACTAGGTGAAATATTAACAACCAAGTGATTGAGGCCTATTCACCGTCAAGTCTTAGATCTTACTATGTAATATCCCCAGTGACAATTTCTTCAACTTAAATCCCCGAAAATGACGCAATTTCAGATGTTATCCCTCGAGATATTCCAGTTGTTGTTGGAATGATGATGAGGCACCCTAGTGGATAATACTTGGGATGAATCTTAAAGTTATATTTGTAGTAAAATAGCTATGGAATATATGGGAAGCTCTCTCTCTCTCTTTCTCTCTCTCTCTCTCTCTCTCTCTCTCTCTTTTGAAATTATAGGACCTAAAAAAATTATCAATTCATATGAAAAATGCACTCAAATATCAGAGGCATGTGTCTATGAGTGATTTATAAAACCAATATTAAAAGGGAGATGAAATGGTGGATTAGAGGAAGAACAAAAAAAACAGACTAGGAACTACTGAGAATGAATCTTGTAGCTTATGGAAAAGAAATAGCTTGTTGAGAAAATTAAGAATTCAACAACTCTAACAAATGTATAAAAAATCTATAAAACATGATTCAAATAATTAACACCTTCATACACTCAAATACATGGAGGTACCCTCTACATATCATTCAAATGCACAAATAAATGACAAGAAATGGTAATACATTCATAGAAAATCACTTCTATATCATAAGTAGACATCACACAGTAACACTAAATATGGTGAATAGTGTGTTGTTTGAGATTTTATAAATCAGATCGGATACAAGAAAATAAAGAATGTGAGGAGATGTTTTACAAGAAAACAACATTGTAAGGAGGAATTATAGACTGAAACTTAAATGTAGGGCATGAATCTCTGGTTTCCTACTGCATTTACCAACTGACTATGCTCAAGGTTTTAAAGGTCGAACAACTTTGTTTACAAGAAACTCTTTAACTCCACAAAGTGTCAACCTTGATTATGGGTTCCTTAATTGTCTTTTATTCCTCTTGCTCATGCCGTAAAACCGCTCCTTGAAACCATTTGCATCTTCTTGAATATTCTTACGGCTTCTTGATGCTTGACCGATTTTCCTCCTAGTAAAATTTGGTTTACCTTCATCTGGGTGAAATTATGTTATAGAGAAATATCATGGGGTGGCTAGAGATTTACCAGTCAAAATATCCATCAAGCTCTACTTCTTAAAAAATACCTGCAATTATTTCTTATGTTGTTGGGCACTCGAAATAAAATCTGCATAGGCATGAAAATCAACAGTCATTGGATCAGTAATGACACTCGATCATGGTCATTAATATTTAACCACTGGACTTCACATCATCGAAACATCGACCTGACACTTGGTGTATCAATGATTGAGATATCGATGATACACACATAGTTGCAATCCAATCTGGACCATTTATATTGAACCGAATATGAGTGTTCCATCATGGACCTAATCAAATCTGGCCCATTGATATGTGGACCGATGAGACTAAAATTCCTTGACATTTAAAATTAAAAATGAACCGTTGATCTGGAACATGATCCAATCTGGGTCATTAATCGACTGAACCCACTTTTTCTTTAACAAGGTTGTCATCTAGGCGATGGGGGATAACTTACGTTCAGGAATGTTCATTTCATTTCTTCGACGATGATATCCACCATGATATACACTATTGATATTTCTCTAAAACCAAGAGATCCCTTGATATTTCACCGATGTAAGGATAACCATTCATCTTTCACCGATGTAAGGAAATATGTTGATTTGGGCTTGACCAAAATCCAAAAATGGCTAAGGAAATGAAAAACCTTACACTAACACCACCATGGATGCATGGGACCTTATCACTGGTCCAAACTAGCGTTGATGTGGCAGACAAGTAGGAAACATGTCACCCATATCTGATATTCTTGTGGGTTACTTTGGTGGAACTTTCCATGTATCCACCTTACAGCTTCTGATTGGTCTGATAGGTTCCCTACTGGCAGGCTGACGTGAGATCTGGACCGTTGATCGGTCCCACTTGAAACAAGTATGAGTATATCTCGATAGTCCATCAAAGGTTTCCATTCAGAGTTATGAAGAATGAGGTTAAAAATGGACTCTAAATAAGGAACTACGATGATCGTTGATCCATTGGAGGAACTAGAAACACAGGAGAGTCGTCGATCTGGCTCGACCATGAACCAAAAAACGGTTATCGAAAATATTTTCACGTTGACATCATTCTGGAAATGTGGTTCTTTCTAACTGGTCCACACTGGTGATGATGTGGAAAACAGGTAGGACACGTATTACCCAATTTTGAGATGTTTACCTATGCATCTAGTGGGTTCCACATGTCCATGTGGAAACTGTTGATTGGCTCTGAAAATTCTCTGTTGGAGGGATGAAATGACACATGACCAAGAGGTTTTGATACCTAGGATAATATATGGACCATTGATCATACCTACTCGAAAAGGTCTGAGTAGATCTGGATCGTCCATCGGAAGTTCCATTTTAAAGTGGTGAGGGATTATGTTCAAACATGACTCCAAAAAGAAAACTCCGAACGAAAATCTCAACCATCGATCTAGAGCCTCCAAGGGAAGTCTGACGACGCATGAGATTTGTTTATCTGGCTTGACCACGAACCCAAAATTGTTCAAGGAAAAAAATCACGATGCTTATGTCACCCTAGACAAATGGAAATTTTCTATTGGCCCACGGTGGCACTGAATTCGAAGGGGAGAAGGACACGTGTCATATGGATTTGATAATTTTACCTATGCATGTGGCAGGTTCCACATGTCCACATGGAAACCTCTAGTTCGGTCTGACGGGGCTCTTCTGGCAGGTTGATGTGACATCTCACCAAGAGGTTGTCAGATATAAGATTATATCTTGACTGTTGATTGGGGTTGTCCTTTCAAAGTGATAAAGAGTAATTTCATGAGGACAAATCTAATGAGGGGACTCCGACAACCATTTATTTAAAAGGTCGGGCACTCGATGCAATCTGATTCGTCGATCTTTCGGGGTCTAAAAAACTCCCAAAACATTGGCGCTTGGTTCCTTAGGCCATGGTCTTGTGATAATACCCTAGGATATTTGTGCTTAAGCTCTTTAGTAGTGCGATAATCCAATTTTGACACCCGATAAGAACCCGAGATATTGAAACTTTTCTTAGATGCAAAAAGGCATGGTTTTTTTGTATTTTTCTTCAACCTGCCTCGAGGTAACTTGGAATATTTATCTCAGAGGATCTTGAAGCTCTCCCTTCTACCACTAAATCACCTGATATTGGACTGGACACTTTATCAAACCTTTATTTAATGGTGAGAACAAATATAGTACTAAAAGTTACCATCCTCTTCATTCTAGGCCCAACACCTCACTGCACGCCCTCGACTAAATATTATCTATTCTTCCACTCATCTCTCTCCCTCATCTCAAATCTTCTTGCATATTTTTCGACTGTTTTTCTACTCTTTTCTTTTGGGTACATTATTTTCCTTACCTCGTCTCAAAAAATTCTTGGATTCTCCTCACTAGATACATACTCTGGTTCTTTCCCCCCCACCTTTGCCAGAAACCCCCCCCCCCAGCGCTAGGGGGTTTACTCATCCATCCTATCAGGATCCATGCACACCATTGTTTTATCCAAAAACAATATATTGATCCAAAGGGGGATCTCTTCTAACATCCACTTTCGTGGACCTTATTCAAACTTGATTTCAGTTGTGTTGAAATAATCACTATATTCTATAGAAAATTGAACAATATAGCCTTCATTTACTCATGCAAACTAGAAATCAATGGCCCGAGTCCACTTGTTATCCAGTTCTTTTAGACTATAAATCTTGGATTGATACCATACTATTTTTTCCAATGGAAACAAATCCAAGTGAACTTCTTCTTGTCTTTTCAACCATTCATGCAACAGACATGGAAATTCTATGAAAAAGAGTTCATGTAGATTAGATTAAAGATATCTACCTTTTTATTATTTCACATTCACCCGCAATCCTTTCATCTCTCATAGGGAAAATGTGTCTTCCTTCACTTCTATCTAGTCTTGAATCTCCTCTTTAGATGGATTCCACCATATTTCTCTTTTCCTCCATCAATCTCAATAAGACTTCAGGTCCTGGCAACAAAACCATTTATTGGGTTTTTCCACTGAGCAGTGTCACTACTTCAGTACACTCTTACATGTGCACCGAACTTATTAAAACTAGGGGGTTTGAGACCCAGGGTTCTTCTGGATCATGTGCAACAAAAACCCCTAAGCACCGACATACCAATCCTTGGTCAAGGCCAAGGAAGGTCTCACCTGATATGTAGAGAGGATCACAAAGACCATAAGGTCTTGTGTCAGGGATGGAGGATGAAACTTAACTAACAATATTTCAAATGGAATCCATGTAACTCATATATGATAATCTAACAAAGACTAATAATTAAAAAAATACATGCACAAGTGCTACTCATTCATGACAAACACAAAATAGAACAAAAGTTCCATATCTTTATTACTGAACATATTCCATTATATCAAAGATATACATTGTGATTAATAAATGAGTGACACAACATAAGACTTCATCTCATTACTATAAAAACAATGGTAATACAATAGTATGCACCTTTCTCTAATATTTAAGATTCAGACAGATACAAGACACAAGAGGCTTATCCTACAACATAGGATTACAATAGGTTAACTCAGAGCTCTGAGACTGATGCCTTCCAGAATTAACCAACCTTCTTTATGAGATGAGATCTTTCTTTTATATCCCTTTCTGTTGGGGATAAATGTCCTTTACTGTTCCGATCCACTCACTTGTATGATCTAACAACCTCACATGCTTCTAGTACCTTCCATGGATCCACGTAGGTTATCTGCATCAAGGGAAATCTTAATTTCTTGGCCAAATTATCTTCTAGATGCCCCACATCTTCATCTATTGTTGGCACTCATCATTCCAAGAGATATCCTAGTGATTCCTTTCTTGCTTGTAGTGGGCTTCTTCTTGATTTACAGCGCAACTGAAAAAAATTGGACCGATGCTCTCAATTGAAGAAACTCATACCAACGCACCCTTAACAATATTTAGTCTTATCGTTCTACTTAAAAACACCATTTCAATGCGCCCACTATGGAATTTGTTTTCACATCTCCTTAGTTGATCTCAAAACTATTGGATGAGTGTGCACAAATTTTTTTTTTGCATCCGTGCAAAATTGGACCCAAAAAATTGAGTGCTAACAATTGGCCATATGCTTGAACATTTACTTGTGTTTTCACCTTTTGATTCCCTGGTTCATCAACTTTTACATTGGCACTCTCTACGAATTTCTATAATATTGTATTATAACATCTATAAGATTTGTTTCTTGATCAATTATCAAGAAATATACCTTCATCAACTTTGGAGTCAAATTTTCCTAAATCCTCATCATGTCTCTTTATGTAGCACTTGATTCTAAAAACTTCGAATTATTTAACCATTGTTGGTCTACCCTTCCATAATTCATATGGTGTTTTTTTCTTTTTTACTCTGATTTTCCCTCTATTCAGAATGTTTACTACAGTGATGATTGCTTCTCTCCAAGATCTTTCTGATAACTTGGCTTCATTTAATATTGTTCTCAAAAATTCCAGTCGACAAACACTCAGTCAAAAGTCAAGTTTTTTGTCATGTTAAGTCGATCCTTAGTCGATCGCTTGCAAGGAAATCATTAGTAAGTAAGAGAAGCACTACATGATTGTACAACCAATGATACACAATGATATGAATTCCTCAGACATATAGTCAAATGATTACATGACCATCCATCAATCCAACAATAATCTATCTTAGTAGTTGACACTGGTCCACAATTATGTCTTTCATGTCTCTTCTGCAATGATTTGAAAGCATGATTTTAACTCCAATTTTTATGGTGAGAATGATAATAGGGAACATATTTTTGTGTTGGATGTTCATAGGAAGTAGGCTCACAGTCAGGCTCACTTATAATATCGAAAAAAATGTCATCTGTCACAATATGCTCAAATTATGGCATGTGAGGAATAGGAAAATCATCAATATGTTTGGCACAATCAAAGTAGGTTGTTCTTCTAGAAAACTAGTTTGAACTCCACCTACAACAAACAAAACCTCTCTAGTTGTAGGAAGGTCGAGTGTAGATATGGAGTCAATGAAAACATCATATCCAAGACTAGTCTTAATGAATGGAGACCTTTGACAATTGATGATATTATCTAATTTTTCAGTACTTTTTTCAAACTTCAAGCTTCTATTCAACTTGATAGTTGTTTTCTTCAATTCCTTTCCTACAGAAACAATTTTATATTCTATCTCTTCACAATTTTCTTCATTTTCTTTCAACTAGATTCTCACCACTTCTTCCATCCTTATTTCCTCTTCTAATTGAACAATTAGGTTCATGATATTATTTTCTATTACTTCAAGGCTCCGTGACATTTTGGATTTTGAATCACGATCCTCTTCTTCATATTTCTGCAGCTGTTTTTTTTGTTTCAAATTATTTTTCCTTAGCTTCTTTATTTCTCTTAAGGAACACATCAGTTGTTCTTCAAGATCCACTTCTCCATCTATTTCAAAATTTTCCTCTTCTTCAGAATCCACCATTACTTTGTTTTCATCAATCTTTGTTTTGATTTCCATAAAGAGATTGTATTCTCTATCACTATCGAAATTGTTTTCATTGATTTCTTCATACGAGTCACTGACCCATTTTTATTAGAGGCTCTTCTTCTACTTATAATATTTCTTATTATTTTCATGCTTGTCCTTTTTGTGGCTATTTTTGTATTGATGATATTTTATCTTTACATAATAGTCTTATTCATTATCACTACTTCTTCTTTTTTCACATATGGACACTTAGTAGCAAAAATAGCTTCCTTTCCACTGTTAAAAAAATTTAAAGGAAAACTTACCTTTGTATTTGCTAGATCACTTTTTGAGTTTACTCAGAAAATTTGCTTCCTCTGCATCTAATTCACAGCTAGAACAATCACTTGATTTTTGTTCATTGTTCTTAATATTCTTTGAGGCTTTGAAATATTCTTATTTCTTCGATGGTTTTTCCTTTTCAATCCTCATTTCATATGTAGTGAAGATCCCATGCAATTCATCCATTGTTAATTTATCAAGATATTTTATTTCCTCAATGGTGGAAATTTTGACATCAAATCTTAAGGGGAGTCAACTGAGCACCTTGTGTACAATCATTGGCTTTGCATCTATTTCACCAACTCCTCTGATGGTGTTGACCATTTCATCCACATGGAGGAGATATAATGGAACATTTTCTTTGTCTTTCATCTTCAGACTCTTGAACCGTCTTCTATGAATTTGGAGCATATCCATCTTGAAATTGTCATCCCCTTGATGGATGTTTTGAAGTTTGTCCCAAATTCCTTTCATTGATTTGAAATGCATTATTTTGATAAACTCTGATTCTGGCAGACTGCACATGATGGAGTTCATGGATTTTACATCATTTTCGCTATCCTTTTTATCGACCGTATCTATTAGTGCAGTTATTGGGGATGTATAACAAGTCACGACCGATTTCCAAATATCAAAACCAATGGCCATTAGATATGGTTGCATCCTTATACTCCAAAAGAAATAGTTTTTTCTTTCAAACAACGGATCCTTGTTTGTAGAGAAACCTTCCTGACCGATCATGTCTGCTCCGGAGATCTACCTTCTAGTGGTTAGAATTTTTCCAAAGGAACCAACATTATTCCTTTTAAAATACTATCCTTCTTTTTAACATTCATAAACCATAATGAAGCAATCACATAAATGTAACAACTAGAAGACACACTATTTTACGTGGAAACCCTTTTAGGAGAAAAGCACAAAAACTTCTTTTATAATTTTGTAGGAACCAACATATTAGAAACATTGATCCTCTCTGTTGTTTTTAGGTACCAACCTACTGGAAACACCAATCCCCATAGCTATTTTTTTTGTAAGCACCAGCCTACTTACAAGTTTACAAATTCTTCATAAGCATTTCCTTCACTGGTCTGCTTGCTACTTCTGTCTTCACCAAATCTGCTCTACATTCGTTACTTCTACTTTTTCTAGATATGTTATGCACAAACTCCTACTTTCGTCAGATCAGCTTGGCACTTACCCATTTTTAAACTAGATCATCGCAAAAGTCACTCCTACTTTCGTCAGATCTGTTTGACACTCACTCCTTATGCTTTCACAAGATCTATTAGTTGGATCATCACATACTTTATCACTATCTCCATTTTACATAATATTCAATCTTTTATCTTATTATTTTCTCATATGTAAATATTACATTTACAAACTTCAACCCCTCATTATTTCTCACAATCCTCTTATCCTTTTATACTTTACCATTAACTCTACATGAAAAATCATGTACAATTGAAAATACACGAGTTTCATTAAATAAATAATTAATTTCCTTTTTTTAATTTACTTTTCAACATCCCTCGGATGGGGTGTTAACTGTCCAAGAGATTTATTGAGGGTGGTTGGGAGGATTGAGGCCTTTAGTCTCCATGTTCAACACACCATGGTTGTCACCTTTTACTTCTTAATTCTTGTCCCTCGACATTGCTCATGCATTCACTTGAGTGTGTACTTCCTCCTGTTGGTTCTGTGTGTTAATCCTATTGTGACCTTAATGGAGTTGGACGATATGCCTTTTTTTTCAAGTCATGAAATGTGTGAGTCTGGCCTCTTAGTTATGTTATGGGCACTTGCTCTTGGGTAAAATCATGAAGCTGGGTAACACTTTTGCTTGTTTTATGACAAAAAAAACTGTATTTTCACAAGTTCTTCAACTTCTGGCATACAAAAGTATTTTTTTTATTTAGAATTTCACTTTACAGTAAAAACAAAACTTG
>ML777380.1:485441-499216 GCA_009831015.1 Picea engelmannii | reverse complement strand
CAGTCCCATTTTCAAGTTTTCGGCCGAAATATTTTTTCGGCCGAAACCTAGTTTTTAACGGAATCCGTTAAAAATAAACGTTTCGGCCGAAAAGTATTTCGGCCGAAATATTCTTACCGCGGGAAAATAATTCATTTTAAAAAAATTGTACACGAATTTTGACGGCACCGTTAAATTTGACGTGAAAATTTTCGGCCGAAAAATATTTCGGCCGAAAGTAACATTTGTTCGGCCGAAAAATTGCCGCTAGAAATTTTGGAGACCCGATTGTCACGAAAGTGTTACCCAGCTTCATGATTTTACCCTCTTATGGATCTTCACGATTCAAATGGATTCATTACCTCCTCTCTTAATCCTCATAGCCACGACCTTTGGATTGACACTCTCTTTTGGATTTTTGTGCATTGTTATCAACATCACTTCTTATACCTCCCCCTCTTGGTTATGCCACATTAGCGCAGGTGTTTGAAGAACATACTAGCCTGATATCTCATTGATGGTAGAATGGCTCACAGGAACAACGCCGAGAGCCCAAATTTTCCTAGTCCTCATGCTTCCTCCTCTTCCTTGTCTTCCTCTGGTCCAAACCCTTTGTCTTCCCTCTGGGATTTCCCTATGGATTGGTTTGATAATCAAGGAATCTCGTTGGGTTTTTCTCCGGGTTCAGTTTCGAATGCTCCATCCTCTTCCAGACCCTCTGGCTTCCCCTCCGTTCTTAGGGTGGTGTCTCCTCCTATGTTCCAACAACACAATTGCAGCACATGTGGAGATTGCTCGGACCTCTTAGCTTCTGTGGAAACTCTGCAAATCCTAGTCTTTGATGTGCGACGAGATGTGGACGACCTACAGTTTGGGATTTAGATTGTGGATCGTCGGGGGGGAGCGATTGGAGGCATTTCTAAACACTCTTCTCAGTCATGGGTCTAGCCTAGACATGACCCTTCATATTCTAGTCCCATAGCATGTAGAAGGGGGTGATACGCCAGCCACAGGAGCTATGGATTCATATTCACACTTGCAGGACATGAAGAATGGGCCTCCTCTAGGATCGCAACTTCGATTCTGGTCTCAAGTTCTAGATTTTTATAGTAATTTTTTGTATTGATGAACTTTTGTCATATTTGGGCCTTGTGTGGCACTGAGTTACATGGACAACTAAACTTTTATACTCCTAGGATTTATTTTGGTCACATTTATTCTGTTGCAACGACTAAATTATTTTCCTTTATGGGATATTCAAACCAGTCACTATAATGTTATGACTATCATAATTGTATATTTTGGCTATGAAAGGTAATTTATAGAAAACTAACTTACAAAAAAAAAAATACTTTTCAATATACCATGGGAAAAATACTACCATGGGTTTCAAAACCATATGCATATACCATGCACACTTTTACTCCACTTTCAATTTTTAGTTCACTTTTACTTTTTAATCCATTTTCACATAACTTTATGTTTAATCTTCTTTTACTTTTTAATCCACTTATACATAACTTCATATTTAATCTATTTTCTTATAACTTCATATTTAATCCACTTTCATGTAACTTCATTTCTAATCCACTTCCACTTTGTATTTATTAAAGTCACATTTCCTTTGAATACATATATTTGAATACTTACCTTTGACATCAATGACAATAATTTATTCAACAACCTAGAACTCCAATGACAATAATTTATTCAACAACCTAGAACTCCTTGATAGACACCATCGAAATAACTCCAAGCTATAAAACTATAAAAAACTTATGCCTACCTAAATCCAACAATTATGCTTATTGAAACCTTGTTCAATTCAATAAATGCAACTGAAACCTTATATGTCACTCTATAATAAAAAAGATATTTTTAATTATTTAAATAATTTATAAATTAAAAGTATTTTCAAAATAAATAGCATTTCCTTATATACCCAAAAACTAAATTTATTAGGCATAGGGTATAGGACAATCATTGTTGAAATGTACTATGATACTGGTTTGAAACACCAACTTACCTTGTGTGTAGTGTGAGCTAGCCAAAAACACTAAATTTATTACTTTTTTACACTTCAACCAATAATGTTTAATAAATTTAATAAACAAAACTTAAGATACAACTATGCTAAAATAAGATAAGTACAATTAAAGATTTTGTTGGGAAGAGAATATGTTAAATATTATTTACTAAATTTAGTAAGACAAGTGTAAGGGCAAAGTTATTATTTTTTTACACTTCAACCAATAATGTTTAATAAATTTAATAAACAAAACTTAAAATACAACTATGCTAAAATAAAATAAGTAAAATTAAAGATTTTGTTGGGAAGAGAATATGTTAAATATTATTTCCTAAGTTTAGTAGGACAAGTGTAAGTGCAAATACGGAGAGACCATTTTTTTACCATTTTTCTCTATGCAAAAGTTGATTTTCCATGGGAGGAATATTTTGGTCCTTCCTAATTGTAACTTTCGAATAGGACCAAGTCAACAGGAGCCAAAACATGAGGTCCCGTCACTTCTATCTTTTTGCATAAAAAGATACCGATGCATTCAAAGTACTAGTAGATAAGAAAACCCTAAAACAAGTGGACAGTAGTACTAGTAGATAAGAAAGCCCTAATACAATCGGACAGTTGGTATTGATTGCAACAGTGAAGGATGTCGATCGCGTTCTCATCAGACTTTCAGATTGCGTTACTTTAATTTTTCAGATTCTACCTATAAGAGGGCGCTCTTCTATAGCTTTATTGTGTTCTCATCTTCTTAGAGAAGGCCGGCAGCAGAAGAGAGAGAGCACAGCCCCGCTTTGAACAAAACGGAGCGGTGCTCTCTCTCTTCTTCTCTCGAAATTCCTTTAATTACAGAAGAGTTGGAATTATCATTGAAATATTTTTCTGCATATTTTACTTGAAGTTCAAAGTTTGAATACATTGTTTTCCGTTTATAACAGAAGTATTGGAATTATCATTGAAATATTTTTCTGCATATATTACTTGAAGTTCACAGTTTGAATACATCGTTTTCCGTTTATATTATTGTTGTTAAGGAATCAACCTTTATTTAAGTTTCTGCTTTTGCTCCATGCTTTTGATTTTGATTTTCACCTGTGGACAGGTACGCTCTCTAAATGACAAGCTACTTTCGTTTTCATTTTGACTTTGGAAGGCTTGATTTTGATTTTGGAAAGCTGTCAGAAGTATATTAATGGTCTATAGGCCAACTGGTCAGACTATGAGTGGTTGTAAAGCCTTCAGCCATTACTGTACCCACTAAGTTGGCAAAGTGCCAAAACTTTTCCGAATGTGTCATAACTATTTCTCAACCATTTTGTCTTGAACTGTAAAATTATCGAAACTTATACGAGAGCTGTCTTTTGGAGGAACTCGATTTTTTTCTTTCCATACTGCATATAACAGATAGTCTGTTATTTTTCTTCACTTGCCTTGATTCTGGGATGCTTGTCACCCTTTTTTAGTTTGAGCTCTCTTCTAGTATACTTTGAAGCAGTACTTCATCTAGCCCCCCACCATGGCAATGACTGTAATTTACAGTAAGATGTTTCAGGCCATGCCATACATGAATTGTTCAGCTTGACAATGTTTGTTTTGGGATATGCATTGGTTGTTGTTTGGATGACTGATGTCCAAACGTGACCATAATTGGGCACTCATCTTTTCAGTATGTCTAAACGACTTATCTCCAGTTATATTCACCATTTATTAGCAATACAATGCAGTGTGAACAATAGCCCGATAGGTTCTCTTTTCTCCTTGGGTATTCACTTTCAAAGTAGGTTCATATATTCACATTGATATCTGTTACTGATTTGTAAGCCAGTGATTTGTTACTGATTTGCGCATATGACATTTGACAGTGATTTGCACACCAGTGAAGCAACTACCAGTCTTGACCCTGGATCTATTAACCAGGAACAAAATTTTAGGTGCAAACTTGTCAATTCTATATAATATAATATGGAAGACATGAAACGAAATCGCGCCCCGCCGGGTTTGTAGAGAGATGAGCTTTACAACGATGCCTACAGCTAAAATGTGAAGTATGAATGGGAATGCAGAGATATTAATTGAAGGATAAGCGTCATCCAATTTTCATGCCTAGCTTGAAGATCATTAACTCTTGTCCAGGTATTGTTCATACATGCCCGTTTTTTAAAAATCTCTTAACGCTCTTTTATCTTCGCAGGGTACTTTTGGATCTATTATGCAGGTGGATCTATTTGAAAATAAGAGATCCAGGGTTGGGTTTAAGGATTTATGAAAGATCTTTGTTGTAAGTTAGGAACTTGACTCTATAGAAAGAAAGGGAAAATCTTTCTCAATTTCTATTTGGTCCATACGCAAGATAAAGGGAAAGAAGCCTTAAAAATGCTGAGCTTCTCTGTACGTTTACAAATCTCCAGGGATGAGCGTTTTAGGTTACATATTCGACTAATTTTTTAGTTTTGTATTCATTGGTACGTTGCTTACTTTCAACAATGCCCATTGGAATCAAAACGTCTGAATAATGCCCAAAGAATCAAGGACGAGTTATCGCCTTCCAATAGAAACACACAAGATGATCGAGAGTCTCTACTTATTCTCTTCTCTAGGTAAAATGTATCAATTAAGAATCAAGACGAACGCTGTGTAGTCTAAAATGTCGATGTCACGATTGATGTTAATGCCTTCAATAGAAACAATTGTTACAATTGTGTTGATTCCCAGTCTCTTCACTCAAAAAGGTGTCATGTTTTAAAAATGATATAAAATATTAAAAAAAATAATAATCTGTGTTATTAATATTTTCATATTTGAGTTATAAATATTAATCTGTGTTATTAATATTTTCATATTTGAGTTATGAATGTTACCATAAATCCATTTTAATTTTAATTAAGTATTTTTAGTGAATTATAAATGTGAACATAAATCCATTTAAATTTTAATTTTAAGTATTTGAAGGTATTAAGAAGAATCAAATAGATGGAGATTCATTTTTTTTCCACACAAAATTAATTCTTTTAAAACAAGATATATATAAAAGAATAATACACACAAAATTAATTCCCTTAAAATAATATATATATATATATATATATATATATATAATACAATTGTCAAGATTTTTATTATTTTGTATAAAAAATATTTTACTTGTATTTTTTATATTCATAATGAATTATGAATATAATAAAAAATATCATACGTAAAAATGTTTATGTTTTAAGGTAGTGAGATCTCAATTTTGGAGGTTACCAAAATAAAATTCAAAAAATATTTTTATCTCCTAACTATTTACTAGCACCTAAAAAAGCCCAAAAACAAAAATAAGAAAACAAAATGTAATGTTGGGATGGCCAACAAATTTGTTTGAATATTTATCCACGTCATAGGAATTCTAGAGTGCAAATGAGAGAACCAAATGCAATATTGGAACCTAATATTGTGTGATCATTATTGGGAAGAATTCAATTATACTTAAATAGAAACTTATGAAGTGGATTTAGTATTATGAGGAGGAATTCAATTTTACTTAAATGGATTGAATTGGAAACTTACATTAGCGTCAAAAGGAGAGAACCAAATGCACTATTGGAACATAATATAGTGTGATCATTATTCGAAAGAATTCAATTGTACTTAAATATAAACGTATGAAGTGGGTTTAGTATTATGAGGAGGAATTCAATTTTACTTAAATGGATTGAAGTGGACACTTACATTGCTTTTGTTGAGTAATTTTTGTAACATATAAGTATGTAAACATTATTTACTCAGCAACAGTCAGGGATGAAAACTTACTTATTAATAACAGTGAGGGATGAAAACTTGAAAAAAATATCCCAATAAATTCTACTAACTTTCTCTCACAAAGAGACATTTTAAAATTTCACATGGTTGAGTATGAAGTTATAAATCTCCTTAGTACTACATTGTTAAAAGCACCTCTAGACACAAACATACTAGGATGCAGAAAGCACCTTTCGCCTTGTGCACTCACATCAAATATTTTCTTTAATCTTCATATTCCTATTGTAGGAGGTGATGAGTTGCAAATACTATTGGGATACCATGCAAACTGAATAGTCTAAAAAAAATCTTAAATGTGTTGAATTATCAAAGGACATGAGTTCTAACAGTTTGCAACTAGAAAAGAGAAGGTTTATATGTTGATCTACGATAGACAGAAAGAGAGCGAATACCAACTCATGCTTAGGGAAGTCTGAGATTCTCTTCCATCATCACAATCCTACTCTGAATATTTTGAAGAGTGGAGAGAATAAGACCTCTAGATTGTAATCCATAGGAAAAATTCACATAGTATTCAATGAAGAGTTAGATTCTATCGTTTTGTGCTCCCAACTATATACACTATTAATTATGTCATATTTATTTCTACAAATTTTTCATACTTTGATTTCTTGAGTAAGCTACTTATGTAGTTGTTGCACTCTAATAGTGTTGATCCAATTCTATATATTTTTAGATAATTATGAACTTGGTTGGTGCATCAAGTGGTATCAAGCCATATTGTGAAAACAAGGAGACATGAGAGATTTTCACTTCAACTTGTGTGTGTGTGGAGAGATGAGTGGTGGGAGATAGTTCCAAAAGAACGGCCTATGAATGGTAGTGTGATTAAGGACTACAAGAATACTCCTAAAGATTCCTCCATGAAGAGGAGAAAATCAAGTAGGTTTTAGGAACCAATATTTGGAGGAATTGAGAAGGAGAATTGAAGAATTAGAGGATAAAAAAATTGAAGATTCTAGAGTTGTGTCAAATTCAAGATGAGATGGAGGAATAAATAAATGTTGATGAAAGAGACACAACCAAGCATTTGATCTCATTTCTAAAGGATATAGGTAATGCAAGGGTGCAAGTTTCTTGTTATGATGGTAGTATAAAAGATGAGACTCTCTTAGATCGGATAGGAGAACTCAATAGATACTTTGAGTATGAGAATGTCCAAGACCCCAATAGAGTTTGTTTTGCAATAAAAAATTTGAAAGGGCATGCTGCACTTTGGTGGGATGTTGTGGAGAAAGAAAAAGTAGACAAGTAGTAGGAGAAGATAAAGACATGGAAGAAAATGGTGAGTAAGATCAAGGAGAAGTTATTTCCTATGGATTACCAACAAAGTTTGTGGAGAAAAGCACAAAATTTGAAACAAAAAGAGACTTTTTTCAGGGTGTATTCAAAAGAATTTTTCAAATTGTCACGTAGATCGAGACTTAAAGAACTAAAGTATCAAAGGGTAGCAAGGTACGTGAATAGATTTAAATTATAGATTCAATATGAGATGAGTACCCATTATTTCTAAACTATGGATGAAGTATCATATTGCTTTAAAGGTAGAGGAAAACTTGAATAGGAAGTGTTAACAAGATTGCAGAGGAAATAATATTAGAGGTAGAGTAAGAAACAATGTTACAATAGGAAATTCTAATGAAGGGAGAGATATTGAAGTGACAAGTAGTAAAATTTCCAAACAAGGAAACCATGTTGGTATAGGCATAGGGTTTGGAAGAGGAAATGGTAATTATGTCATTACTTTATATAGATGTGGAGTAGAAGGGTACAATGCATTTGAATGGCCAAATAAGAACAATCTAGGAAGAAGGAATGAGGTCGGGATTCATGTCACATAGGAAGCTGAGGCATCAACCATGGGAGAAAATTTTGTAGTAGCTCAACATGAAGAGGGTGAAAACCTTATGTTCAGAACGATGTTACTCAAAATTATAAAGAAGTCTATTAAAGAACATGAATACAGGAAGAGAGTTTTCAAAACTAAATGCAAGGTTCAAGGTGTCCATGGAGGTGATAAATAAAATAAAATTAAAGGGCATCCCTCATCCCAATCTATATCTAGTTTCATGGTTACAAAAGGGTCAACAAGTCACTATGACATAACAATGTTTATTGAGTTTCTAGATCAACAACTTCAATGATCAATTATTATGTGATGTGGTGGATATGGATGCATATAATGTATTAATAGGAAGACCCTAGTTGTTTGATAGGAAGGTTCTCCACGATGGTATGGAAAATAAATTTGAATTCAATAATTATGGATAGAGTTATAGAATAGATCTAATGGTGGAAGATGAGACAACACCAATGGACAATAGTAATATTGGGTGTAGTGGTAGAAAAAGTGGTCATGTAATGTTGTGGTCAAAACAAAAGAATTTATGAAGTTACAAAAGAAGGCACAATTTTGTTTGTCCATAATGCTAAAGAAGGTAAAATAAGATGACGGAGAGATTTGAGTGCCAATGGATATTCAACAATTGTTGGATGAATTTTCTTAAACAATTGTTGTAAGAATTTGCAAACACTGTTGTTGATGATATGCCAATGGGAATGCCTCCGATGTGAATTAATTCACATCGGATTGATATGATTCCAAGAACAATTCTACCTAATAAGGCTCTTACTGAATTACTCCTATGGAATGAGAAGAAGTAAATAGGTAGGTTATAGAATAACTTAGTAGGGGGTTTGTTTCGAGAAAGTTTAATTCCTTGTATTGTATCAGTAGTTTTGGCATGAAAGAAGGGTCATGAATGATGAATGTGCATAGATTCACGAGCTATTAACAAGATCACTATCAAGTGTCAGTTTACATCACCAAGAAGGGAAGACCTCATGGATTGATTAAGTGGGGAAAACTACTTTTCAAACATAGATTTGAAGATTCGATACCATCAGATTAAAATAATGGAAGGAGATGAGTGGAATAAAAAATTCATGATGAAGGATGTATTGATTGAATGGATCGTTATGTCATTTGGATTAACCAATGCACCTAATAATTTTATGATATTGATGAACGAGGTCTTGAAGCCATTTCTAGTAAAGTTTCTCATTGTGTATCTTGATGAAATTTTGATTTTTAATAGATCCAAGGAAGCACACTTAGGGCATGTGAATCAAGTGTTGGAAAGGATTAAAGTAGAGAAGCTACAAATTAACTTGAAAAAATGTACCTTATTGCAAGAAGAGTTGGTTTACCTATGGTTTATAGTTTCCAAGGAGGGTTTGAATATGGGTCCTAAAAGGGTGAAATCCATTGTGGATTGACCAATGCCTATATGTACATTTGATGTAAGGAGTTTCCATCATTTGATGTCTTTTTGCTGGTAGTTTCTAAAAAAAATTAGTGGGATTTGTCCACCACTCACTGAGTGTATGAAGAACGAAGATTTCTAGTGGATAGCATAAGTAATCAATTCCATTGAAACTCTAAAGAATAAGGTAACCGATCAATTAGTGTTAGAACTTCCAGATTTTAATATGGTATTTAAAGTAGATTTTGATGCAACTGGTTGGAGCAGTCTTGAGTCAATATGGTAAGATGATAGAATTATTTAGTGAGAAGTTGAATGATGTTAAAAACAAATTACTCTATTTATGATCAATAATTCTATGCCATTTTTTAATCCTTGAAGAAATGGAGACACTATTTTCTACCAAACAATTTTTTGTTGTTTACATATCATAAGGCATTGCAATACATAAAAACTCAAGGCAATATGAATCAAAAGTATTTAAAATGGGTGGATTTTTACAGAGTTACTGATTTGTTTTAAAACATACGTTTGCAAAATCTAATAAGGTTATTGATGCATTAAGTTGGAGAGTGATGTTGCTAAATACCATGCATGTTGAAGTTTTTAGTTTGGACATAATGAAGGAGTTGTATGAAAAAGACATAAATTTTGTAGAGGCATGTAAAAAATGCAAAAACTCATGGAGTATGAATAACACACCATATTTGGATTTCCAGATCCAAGAGGGATTCTTGTTCAGGAATCATAAATTATTCTAGCAACTTGAATAGGTCTAAAAACTTTATTCTAGCCTCTCTCTAACATTCATGAGCAGGTTAGAGAGAGGCTAGAATAAAGTAATGATAGGCATAAGTAGAAGGAAAATTTTCATAGGAATTTGAAGGTTTTCAAATGGGGTGATATAGAAATGGAATATTTGAGGAAGGACATATTTCCCAGAGGAATTCACAACTAACTCAAGTACAAGAAAATCAGTCCATGTAATATTTTGAGAAAAATATATGATAACACCTACAAGCTATATTTGTTGGAGGCATTTGACATTTCTTAAATATTTAATGTTTTTTATTTATATGAGTTTCATGAAGAATAAGAGGATGGTGAATAAAGCACGATGAAATAATGGGAAGGGAAGTTTCTAGTCAAGCTTGATGAAGAAATTGAAGAAATATTGGAAAAAAGAGTTATCCTGAAGAAACAAGGTCGAGAGAAGTTAGATTATTTGATAAAATGGAAGAATATATATTTGGAGGATGCATTGTGGATTGAAGAGGAATAATTGGGTCGCCTTCAATGGCCTATATTAATTGAATGGTTCGTGGATCCATCCACATGAGTTGGATGCTCATGTTTTTTACCAATGGTGTCTAATGGAGGAGCATCCTTAGGCTCGTGCAATCGGGATCAAATATTTTCTTTAATATACATATTCCTATTGTTTAGTTACTTATCTTAGAGGGGAGGAATAAATAGGCCACTTTTGATAAACAAAACGTACCTAAAATATAAAGTGGAACAATCAACAGAAGATGGAACACAATATGTGCCAGGAATTTGTAGAGATAGTTCATAAGGAGGTGAAGAGTTACAAATACTATTGGGATACCACGTGAATTGAAAATCCTAAGACTATATTTTAAATCTATTGAATTATCAAAGGAGGGGAGTTCCAACAATTTGCAATGGGAGAAGAGAAGGTTTAGCTCTAGATCTACAATGAAAAAGAAGAGAGAAAATACCAACTCATCCTCAAGAAAGTATGATATTTTGTTTCATTATCATCATCCTACTCTAAATATTGTGAAGAGTGGAGAGACTAAGACCTCCATATTGTAATCCATTGGTTGAATTTTCATATTATTCAATAAAGAGTTATATTTTATCCATTTCCTTCTATTTCATGTTATTTACACTATTAATTTTGTCATATTTAGTGATGTATCATTTCCATATTGTTCTTGCTTAAGTAATCTACTTCCATAGTTGTTGCATTTTGATAATGTTAATCTAGTTCTATACCATGTTAGAAAATTATAGAACTTGGTTGGTGCATCATCTTTACATAATCATTACACATTATTATAATACATATTAATATCCTTGTTATGTAGAATTATCTTCTCACTTGAAACACTTCACTCAAAGTGTTTGTTTTTAAAATAATACAAAACAGTTATATTTTATAAACATAAAATAATTTTATAATTTCTTTAACACCTTTTTTCACTTAGCAAAAAAAAAAATAGAAAATATTTTTTCCTATTCTCTCTATAGTTATGAAATTTAATATATCATGTATGAGGAGAGTATGTGAAAAATGTATATTTTTTATTTATATTAGGTTAGTAGGAAACACTACTCCCTTATGACAGCTACAATTGACATAAAGATTATGGTATGTTGGAGGTTATATGATATTTCTTATGAATTATCTCATCCAATGTGAAATAAAAGGAAATTTTGTTAATCCTCAATCTCGTTTATATCCAAAATTTCACAAATACTAGTTTTTCTATGAATGTCATATTCAATTTATTTTCAAAACTCCTAATATTGAACAATGGTCTTCATCAAGCCAAATTACAATTGAAAAAAATATTATAATTTCATTCTCCATCCAAGATTTATATTTAAACTTTATAGTGGTACAATATTTAAAATTATTTATAATATTAATTTGATTTTGTTATTTTATGTTCCAGTAATTAAGTTAACCCTTATAATCTCTAGCTAGTGTTATTTTGAGAATGTTCTGGTTTTTGTTCATGAGAATACTTCTATCAAAGGAATTGGTTAATGAGATTTACATTTACTTTTAAAACGACAGGTTATATAATATTTTTGAATTTGCTCAATTTTCTTTTGTTCTCATTAGTTAATGAGATTTACATTTACTTTTAAAACTACACGTTATATAATATTTTTGAATTTGCTCAATTTTCTTTTGTTGTCATTAGAGATGTTGCAAGCCCAAAAATCACATCCAAATAGAATAAATGAGAGAGATAAAAATTTCCAAATATTTCTTCTATTATCCCAATGCAAAATTTTAGTATTTACAAATATGTTTTCAAGACCATAAAAATAATTCTCTTATTGACATTGTGGTTCCAATTTAAATGAAAAATAAATGAAAATTGAAATCAATGTCTAAGTATTTTTAAAATTATACCTCTTCAAGTGTTTTATCCCTATATAAAATTGGAGTATAATTTCCCTTCTTATACCTAACTATCATATCTTATCTTAGTATTATCAATATTCATGGTAAGACCACAATTTTTGTGGAATTGTTAGATAACCTCTAGTTGGTTATGAAGATCACTAATAGCTTTTGCAAGAAAAACAATATAATTAACATATACTTTTATTAATATCAATGCCAAAAAAGGTAGAAGAAAGGTGTTGCCCTCATTAAACACAAATATTACAATTAATGTCCAATTACTGTTCATCATTATCTTTCATGTTAGAAAAATATTTTCATAAATCATAATCACAACACTATTGAGCTCATGAGGGATACACATTTATTTCAAAATGTTACATAACTTTCCTTTAGGTTTGATGCCAAAGGATTTTCAAAAATCAACAAAACAATAAATGATATATTTTCATCTATTTACAATATTTAGTAATAACTCTAAGGGAATAAAGTGATCAACTATACCATGATATATCTTGAAATCAACTTGTACTTTAACCCTTTTATTATTTTCCTCAATCTATTAATTAATTTTCATTTCAAGAATCAAGCCATATACTTTTTTAAAAGAGGATAATCATAATAGTAAAATATTTGGTTAGGTCATTTTGGTTTAAAACTTAAAAATTAAGATAAGTATATTTTTAATAGAATTACTTAACATTTTAATTGAAAATATGTTTTATAAAAAAGGAGAAGATTAATCTCCCAAATTTTAAAATCTTAATTTGGTATCCTTCCATGTCTTTATTTTTTCATCATTAATCATATATTTTATATCTCAAATGAAAAAACCTCTACATAAAGATGAGTAGTACGGATGTCTTCAAAAGAAGAGGGAAAACATGGAGTTTTTGTAGGTAGGAATTTGAGTTATTTATGTTAATACTGCTAGAATTCTTAGGTTTAATAAAAATGATCTTAGCACAAAATATTTAAGGATCTCTTTTTCATAATTATAAGATCTTCCCATAATTTTGGTTGAATATTGTTTTTTGTTTTTTTTTAAATCAAAGATTTGTAACATTTAATATTTCAATCTATACTATATTCAATATAAACATATTAATATATATTCGTATAATTTTATATTCTAAGACATATAATGGGTCTAAATTTAATATAAGCAATATTAATATATATTTGTATAATTGTATATTCTAAGACATATAATGGGTCTAAATGATTACGTTTATGTGATATGGAATTTTCAAGAGTTTTTATATATATTTAAAATATAATTTATAATTAACATATAATTATTTAAGTAGAAAGATGATTTAGTGAGAATAATTTTGTTTTATAACATAGTAAAAAATAAAGATAGAAATTTATTAATTTGTTTAAACATTGTTTTTATAATAAAAAAATTATAAATAATATTTCCAAATTAGATTGATGTTTTGTGAGTTTACAAGTTATGAAAATATATAGTATTATAATTTTTTAGAAAATGATATATAATATAATTTTAGATTAAATTTAGTAAAAAGTATATATA
>ML777380.1:467884-485383 GCA_009831015.1 Picea engelmannii | reverse complement strand
TTAATGAAATAGTTTATGTATTTTATATTTCTAATGTTTTTAGAGTTTTTTGCCATTTCCAATTTATCTATGAAATTTATGGGATTTAGTTATTATTTTTGTAATATTTATTTTAATTTCTATGATTTTTTTATTAGAGAATTATTTGTGTACTTTTAACTTGGGATTAATTTCAAAAAAGATAAATTGTTTTTATGATCCCTATTATGTCACGTTTTTAAATTTAAATTTTTAATAGTATTTATATTTTTAAGGGTGATCATTTTCACTATTCCCTCATGATGAAGAAAATAAAATACATCTTTAGTCCATGATTTTATTGTTATCTAAACCAATGGTACAAGTATTTTCCCTTCATACTAATTAGTCTATCACTATTTATTATAACAAAGATGTTTTGTTTAACTCTATTTTCCTCCAAGTTTTTCTAAGTGTTTCTAGATCATATGAAACCATATTCATGACCATATTAAACAATTAGAGTAACTAGTGAATCATATAGGAATTTCTTATTATTTAAATACCAAAACGGTACACGTATTTTCCCTTCATGCTAATTAGTCTATCACTATTTATTATAACAAAGATGTTTTGTTTAACTCTATTTTCCTCCAAGTTTTTCTAGACCATATGAAACCATATTCATGACCATATTAAACCATTAGAGTAACTAGTGAATCATATAGGGATTTCTTATTATTTAAATACCAAAACTTTTCTACTTTACACTTGTTCTTAAGATCAAAATAAGATTTCCATCCTCCATTAATTTTCCTTTAAACACTACAATTCCATTTTTTCTTATAATCAAGATAACAAATGTAATTTTTATAAGTTATTATTTTCATAAATACAATTAAAATAAGTCATTTCCAATGATCATTGTCTTTTTCTATATATATTCATAATGATCTTGGAGCAATTACAACAATATTTGAAATTGTTAGATATTTTTAAAAGTCAAATAGACTTTTTGTTGAAAGAATAATATCTTCTCATACAACATGATTATGATTACTACTATTTCTAGGATGAAGCCTATAAAACTTGTTTATTCTTTCTATGTGTTAGAAATATAAATTTCAAATAAAATAGGAAATAAGAAACCGATTAGGATAAGCTATTGAATGTTACTAGACATGAAATAAACTAATTTATTTTAGAAGGGCCCTCATATATGAGGGTGGGAGTGGGGTGAATAATAAAGAAAAAATAATGGGTTATAATAAAGAAAACATATTATGTTTTATTTATTATTCTTCCCACCCTTACCCTCATAAGGGTCCTCATATTATGTTTTTTCTATTATTCTTCCCACCCCCACCCTCATATACTCATATATGAGGTGGGGGTGGGGGGAATAATAGAGAAAACATATTATGTTTTATTTATCATTCCCCTCACCTTCACCCACATAAGGGCCCTCATATTATGTTTTCTCTATTATTTCTTCCACAAGGTGGGGGTGGGGGAAACAATAAAGAAAACATAATATGGGGGTGGGGAATAATAAAAAAAACATATTATGTTTTATTTATTATTCCCTCACCCTCATAAGGACCATCATACTATATTTGCTCTATTATTCACCTCACCCTCATCCTCATATATGAAAATGAGATAGAAAAATAATAATAATAACTTTTTATTTTAATTTATATTTTTTTCCTAAACCATCTTTATTATTTTTAAACTTTATAATAAAAATAAAAATATGATACAATTGCTCAACTAATCAAATACCATTAATCATTCCCATCTTTACAAAATATTACTTCGAAATACAATGTCACAAGTTTTTGACGAAGTCCATGAAACAGAACATCATATACAATGCCAAAAGGCAATGAAATTTAAAATCTAATTTAACATTTAGCTTTCATATCATAATTTTTCAACCAAAGGCTCATCCAAAATAATTCTTTATAATTCAATTAAAATATCAATGATCATAATACTCAAATTGATGTCCGCACTTCAAAAAGTTGGACAAATAAAGATTTACGTACAAAGATTAGGGAAAGTCTTCCTAACTTCTAAGTTGAGGAAATTATGAAAGTGAGGTATGAGAACCAATCGTTTAATTATTTTAAACATGTAAATTAAGTTATCTTGCAATAATTAAGATATTTAATACATTAATTTATCTTACAATAATTAAGATATTTAATAACAAATATTTTATTAAGTACCCTTTCAGATATTAATATTAATTTAAATGTTAGTTTTTGAAATTAATTCTTTTCTATCAAATTATTTTTAGAAAATATAGATTATATTTAATTCATAATATTAATATTTTTAAATATATAATTTTATTTATGAAAATTTTAATGGATATATGGTATATAAAAAAGTATTCTATTTGTTAAATAAAAATGATTTGATGGTTGTGATGGTAATTGATAGAGACTAATTTTGCTTCATTAAATTTGAAGAAAATTGGAGGGAATTAAAAGATTTGTTTCAGCATTTTTTTTTGTGATTTAAAAGATTAGAGAGTATATTTCCTAATAGTGTTGGTTTTTATAATGTTAACAATTTATTAATGAAGATTAATGATATTAAAAAAATTGAAATTCATATCTTTGTGTATAAAAGGGGAGATTAATGATATTAAAAAAATTGAAATTCATATCTTTGTGTATAAAAGGGGATAGAGGATTTTAACAGAAAATATTTTCATCCTCCACTTTTTTAGTATAATAAAAATTACACATTCTTTTTTTTTTATAATAAAAATTACAAGGAAACAATACTACTATTTGCACTATGACATTTTTCTAAAAAATATTAAATAAAACCTAAAAGTATAAACATGTATTGTTCTATGCTACTAAGAACCAAAGAAAATATTGCATAACATAAAATAGATGATCCATAAAAGTAGAATGAACTACTCATGAGCTTCATGTCCCTAAAATATGCTTAGGTGTATTGGCTTTTCTTCATATGAGATATGATAGATATATGATTACATTGATGAGTGTTCCATATATAAGGAACATATGGTGACCATCCATGAAAGGATGTGTCCCTTGAATAATCAATAAATATTTATTATTATTATTTACTTATTATATATGATATTTAATAATCAATAACTATATTATTAATTATTATTCTAAGAGAATGTCTTCATGATGTTTTCCAAAGATCAACACTCCCTCTCAACGAGGGAAACATTTTGCATCATGACAAAATTGTCTTTGAAGTATACAGAGTTCACCCTACACTCATGACACGTGTATGTCAGTCTTGGGAGACATCTCTCTCCCACCTAAACCGAGGAGAAACTCCTTATGCGGCTCTCTGACGCAACTACCCCTCAGCGAACAGCCGCTCTCACCAGGACCTCTCTCACATAGGCCCGAAGAGCTTAGATGCTCCTCCAATCCCTTATCGGGACCTTTCGTCACCCACAGGACACTCTATTGATCTCCCGGCAGTTGCCTCGGGAAATTGGGTTTCGCGATATCGCGAACCCTGTGTGCACTCCTCGTGCAACTCCAAACTCCGAACCCCGAATGTCGATAGTCAACGGTCAACAGGTCGGGATGTCGCCACTCGCGATGTCAATAGCCTGACTTTCCAAACCCCGAGCCCCAAGGTGCTGATCTCTCGACTCAACGCCACTTGGACTCCACTCGTTCCCGGGGACCCACGCTGTCACGTCACCTTCGGGATTTCGCGGATCGCGGATCCATGATGCAAGTTTTCCCTAAGGTCGGAAACCCCGAATGCTAAATACCGATTCTCCGACTCCTCGGAATCGTGTGCCACCTGTCCCTCCAATGATCGACGACTCCCACTGAATCGGGGAATTGTGGCTCACGATTTCGACGTGCATACGACTTGCCTCGTCAAACGCCGAATGCCGAAACCCGATGGACGGTGGTCCTTCCTGCGCTTCCAAGTTAACTTCCCCACAGCTGCTCTCGAATCTAGCGGTCAGCGGAACGTCGTTGTTCTCCCAGCGACTTCAAGTCTTCGATTCTCTTCCTCTTGAATTTCTTCCGTCCATGACTTCGCTTAGTTCGAATCCCTCTGGAACCTGTTCCACTGTGTTCTCCATGGAACTACCTCTCCTGAGCTTTATCAACTCTAATTCCTTCAGAGACTTCTGCGTAAACTACTTACGCTCGACCTTCAACAACTTTCAAGTGTTGAAGTCTTCAGAGTCCGTGCACTCACCTGCAACAGAAAATCTCTGACTTCTTTTCTCAGACTAACTGCTGAGATTCAAACCTCGGCCTGCACCTTACCTGCACGGCTCAAATAACCCAACACAACTTCTGGGCAACGAGAAGGAGAACTTAACTGTTGAGCCTCATCAACGCACTCTATGCGGATGAATTCAACTGCACTCTATGCAGGAATCTCCTAGCTCAAACAGAGAAACAATTTGAAACTTATTCTCGCCTCTCTCCCAGATTTCTAATCTGCCATGAAATTACATATGCAGCATATACAACGAAAGCATAACAAGAAGCAAGTAAGCAACARCATAATATCAACAACACACAGAGAATAATCACAKCCATGGAATTGAATCAAAGCTTTCCTATTAATTCAATATMTGTACATGGGGATTCTTCACCARTTCTYTGCTTTGCTYTCTYCTTGCTCCTSAATSCTAATGYTRMWTYRATMTVWATGCTCGAATSAATWTTCAATAATACAAAGGAGGGTGCCTATATTCCGTTTTCCCTCTCGAAAGAAAAACTGTCTAATCTAGACTTAATTAATTTATCTACTTGCATTAAATCTAATAAATGCCTCAGCTACCTAAGGACGAGAGCTTATCTGCTCAAGGTTCGTTACAATGTACAAGTGCGCTTCATTACATCAATGCATTAATGTTTGGCGCACCAAATATCAAAATATTTCAAAGTTTGAATGCTGACGCTCTCGAGCTGTCTTTTCTTTGCTCCATGCGCTGGCTCGCTTGATGAGGTGTGGATGCTCCTACATCATACTCCTCAGCTCAAAAGATTTCATGGGCTCCTGTCCATGAGCTCATGTACAGTGTGCCCATGCTTTTGTATAACTGCTTCTGTCTCCCAGCTGGCATCCTCCACTGGGTGATTCTTCCATTTCACCAGGTATTCAAAATACTACTTTCTCCTGGTCTTCCTTCCCACTCTCTTATCCAATATGCACTCCATCTGAGGCTTCTGTGCAACTGGCAATTGTTTCTGCCATTGGACCACTATTTCATCAGTTCCAATTTCTGCATCCTTGGCCCTGTATGGGTATAAATCCGAAATGTTGAAAATCAGAGATATCCCGATGCCCTCTGGAAACTCAAGCTCATATGCATTCTCTCCAAACTTCCTCAGGACTCTGCATGGCCCAATTTTCTTCATCTTGAGCTTGTTATATGTTCCCCTCGGGAACCTTTCTTTCCTCAAGTGCGCCAGAACCATGTCCCCAACTTCAAACTGACGTTGTCTCTTCCTCTGGTCAGCTCTGCGCTTATACTCCTCGTTGGACTTCTGCAGTCGCTGCTTCACCTGTGTGTGAAGTTCCTCCATCACCTCAGCGAACTCTTCAGCACGAGCATTGCTGGTTTCAGCCTGTCCTGACTCCCTGAGTTCAGAAACTCCCCTCGGCTGTGTCCCATACAAACTTTTAAACGGGCTCTTACCTGTACTCTGATTCACCGAATCGTTGTACGCGAATTCTACCTGTGGTAGGATCTGATCCCAGCTGCTGTGATGCTCCGTCACTAGGCTTCTCAATAAATCTCCCAAACTTCTATTGACCACCTCCGTCTGTCCATCTGTCTGCGGATGGTATGCTGAGCTAAAATCCAAATTAGTACCCAGCTTCTTCCATAGGGTCCTCCAAAAATGACCTATGAACTTTGTGTCCCGATCCGAGACTATGCTTCTCGGCAATCCATGCAATCGCACAATCTCTTTGAAAAATAAGTTTGTGATGTGGGTCGCATCGCTAGTATTATGACACGGAATAAAATGTGCCATTTTCGAGAACCTGTCCACCACCACAAAGATAGAATCAACTCCTCGTTGCGTTCTCGGCAGACCCAAAACAAAATCCATACTGATTGCCTCCCATGGCCTCTCAGGTATGGGTAATGGCTGATAGAACCCTGTGTTCTATTTTTGGCCCTTCGCATGTTGACATATCCTGCACCTGTCAACAAATATCTTAACATCAGTGCGCATCCCCGAGCAAAAATATGATTCGCTCAGCTTGGCGAACGTTTTGTCATGTCCAAAATGACCTGCTAAGCCTCCGCTGTGTTTTTCCTTCACCAAATTCTCCCTCATGGAGAAATTCGGAATGCACAACTGATTGCCCCGAAACAGCAATCCATCCTGGATCAGGTAGCCTATCCACGAACTCCTATCCCTGAGAACTGGATTCTTAGCTGCCTCGTATGCTTCTGCAAAATCTGCATCACCTGCATACATATCCTTAAGGTTTTCAAAACCCAAGGTTTTGACTCTAAACTCCTGCAGAAATAAACATTTCCTGCTCAAAGCATCAGCTACTTTGTTAGCAGTCCCCGAAATATGCTTGATCACAAATGTAAAATTTTGCATGTACTCTACCCATTTCGCATGCTTCTGGTTCAACTTTTCCTGCCGACTTACGAATTGCAATGCATGATTATCGATGTACAAAATGAATTCCTTGGGTATCAAGTAATGCCTCCACTTATTCAATGCTTGTATGATGGCATAGAACTCTTTTTCGTACGTGGAGTATGTCATCTTTGCATCATCCAGCTTCTCGTTGAAATATGCTACAGGTCTGTCATCCTGACTTAAGACCCCTCCAATAGCATATCCACTTGCATCACACTTCACTTGAAATGTTTTCTGAAAGTCAGGCAACACCAACAGCGGTTGCTCTGTTATATTACGCTTCAACAGATTGAAGCTCTTTTCAGCCTTTGTTGTCCACTGAAAAACGTTATGCCGCTTCTTCACTGTATCCATCATTGCTGCACTAATTCCACTGAAATTTCGAATGAACTTTCGGTAGAAACTAGACAATCCATGGAAGCTCCTTACCTCGAAAACATTTCTCGGCGATGGCCAATTCCTGATCACTTCTACCTTCTCAGGATCCATCTTCAATTCATTCGCCGAGATTACAAAACCCAAATAAATGAGTTATGTCTACATGAAGGAACATTTCTTCAAATTGATCAGCAACTTCTCCTGCTGTAGCCTCCTCATCACAATGGTCAAATGCCTCAAGTGTTCAGCCTTGGTCTTGCTGAATATCAGTATGTCGTCTAGATACACGACCACAAATTTGCCAATGAATTCCCGCAGGACTTCATTCATCAGCCTCATGAATGTGCTCGGCACGTTTGTCAAACCAAACGGCATGACCAACCATTCATACAAACCCTCGTTTGTCTTGAATGATGTCTTCCATTCATCTCCTTCTCTCATCCGGATTTGATGATATCCGCTCTTGAGGTCAATCTTCGAAAAGTAATTTTCCCCACTTAGGCAATCCATCAAGTCGTCCATTCTCGGCAGTGGAAATCTGTACCTGATGTTGATCTTGTATGTCGCCCTGGAGTCTGTACACATCCTCCAGCCTCCATCCTTCTTTGGACTCAGTACTGTCGGAATAGCACACGGACTAAGACTCTCCCTCACCAGTCCTTTGTCCTGCAGATCCTGTACCTGCCTCTTGACCTCCTCATTCTCCTGAGGTGTCAACCTGTACGCTGCCTTATTTGGAAAACTAGCCCCGGGTATGAGGTCAATGTGATGACTCACACTCCTCATCGGTGGCAACGAACAAGGTAGTTCGTCCACGATGATATCAGCGAACTCTCCCAGTAGTTCCTGAATCTCCTCTGGCAAGTCGTCCACTCTTGTGCTTGTCAGGACAAGTCTTGGTTTTCTGACAACAAAGAATTGTGGATCTTCATTTCTCTACAGCTCTGTGAGAAGTTCTTTCCCACTCATGAGAAGTATCGTGCTGCTCACTTCCTGCTTCACTTCCTTATCCTTGATCGGAAGCAATATGTGTTTTCTCCCATCCTTCTCCAAGGTGTATGTGTTCATCCTCCCATCATGAACAACATTTCTATCATACTTCCATGGTCTACCCAACAGTATATGACATACGTCCATGGGAATAACATCACACAGAATCTCATCATGGTAATTCCCAATTTTAAATTATACTAAGCACTGTTTAGTGACACTTACCCGGTGTCCTTTCTGTAACCACGAGACTTTATATGGACTCGGGTGCTTAGTTGTCTCCAGCTCCAGTTTCTCCACCATCTCGATCGAAACGAGATTATCAGTGCTCCCACTGTCAACTATGACCTTGCATTTTTTGTCCTTGGCTGTACAAGCCGTTCTGAACAGTCTGCTCCGCTGCACTGAGTTGTCCACCTCTTTCTCAGGTGCCAAAAGAATCTTATGCATCCCAAGCGATCTTTTGCTATCAGCATCCTCATTCTCAGCATCAGGCCTCTGCACCTCTGTGATGTGAGTTTCACTTCTGTCCGGCTTCCTGTCTAGACAGTCAACGGCCTTGTGTCCGTCTTTCCCACATGTAAAACATGTGATGACTCCTCCTCGGCCTCTTCCTCTACCTCGGGTACGAGGAATTACGTTGGCGTCAGCATAACTGCCACCCTGCTCTGTATGATGTCCCCTCGGCTCAAAATTTTGCTGCTTCTGCTGTGAGGATCCACCTCTCTCCAACTTACCCCGAGGTCTCTTCCAATCCTCCTTGGGCTTCTGAATTTTTTCCTGGGCAACCGCTTTGCCTCTGGGCTGACTCCTGCCTCGCCCTCGCTGACCTTGCTTGCATCTCATCTTCTCTTCAGCTTTTAGAGCCATCTGTTACGCATCCTCAACTGTTCGGATGGTCACCATGCTCAACTCATCCTGAATGTCATACCTCAACCCATTCAGGTATCTCGCCACCTTCTCGTCATCACTTTCTCGATGACCAGCCCTGATGTTGAGTCTGTAGAACTCCTCGGTGTATTCTTTCACCATCATCAGCTTCTGTCTCAGGTTCTGCATGCGCCTGAACAGTGTGATCTGGTAGTCTCTTGGGATGAATTTCGCTTTCATCTTGGCGATCATCCTATCCCAACTCTTAATCTTTTGTTTACCTTTGCAGCGCCTATCCGCCTGCAACTCATCCCACCATAAGGTTGCATGTCCTTTTAGCTTAGTGACAGCATGCCTTACCTTCTTGTCCTCTTCGATATCTTCATAATCGAAGTAGGTGTCGAGTGCTCGGATCCAATCCAGCAACTCTTCTGCATTTAGACTTCCCTCATAGACGGGAATGTCCATTTTCGTCTTCGAGCTCATCTTGGAGATAGCTCTGATCAACCTCTCTGTTGAAGAATCCTCTACTGAGACCTCTTCTACCTCGTGTTCAGCTTCCTCTTCCACTTCGGAATCGTTGAACTCTCCTGCGCCAGCTCCGTGCCTTTGGGTAGTCTCCATCTCTTCGAGTCTCACCTTGAGATCTCGTATTTGTCGTTCCATTTCTAGGTTGCCTGTCGACCTACCTCTCCTTCGGGCATCCCTATCCTCACGATCAGGTGACTGCCTCTCCCTTCTCGGCGGCATTATGTCTTCTCTGTCTCTGCTTCAGAAAGCAAAGATACTCCCGCTCCGATACCACTCTGACGCAACTACCCCTCAGCGAACAGCCGCTCTCACCAGGACCTCTCTCACATAGGCCCGAAGAGCTTAGATGCTCCTCCAATCCCGTCTCGGCACCTTTCGTCACCCACAGGACACTATGTTGATCTCCCAGCAGTTTCCTCGAGAAATCTGGTTTCACAATATCGCGAACCCTGTGTGCACTCCTCGTGCAACTCCAAACTCCGAACCCTGAATGCCGATATTCAATGGTCAACAGGTCGGGATGTCACCACTCGCGATGTCAATAGCCTGACTTTCCAAACCCCGAGCCCCGAGGTGCCGATCTCCTGACTCAACGCCACTTGGACTCCACTCGTTCCCGGGGACCCACGTTGTCACGTCACCTTTGGGATTTCGCGGATCGCGGATCCACGATGCAAGTTTTCCCTAAGGTCGGAAACCCCGAACGCCAAATATCGATTCTTCGACTCCTTGAAATCGTGTGCCACCTATCCCTCCAATGATTGACGGCTCCCACTGAATCGGGGAATCACGGCTCGCGATTTCGACGTGCATACGACTTGCCTCGTCAAATGCTGAATGCATAAACCCGATGGACGGTGGTCCTTCCTGCGCTTCCGGGTTAACTTCCCTGCAGCTGCTCTCGGATCTAATGGTCAGCGGAACGTCGCTGTTCTCCCAGCGACTTCAAGTCGTCGATTCTCTTCCTCTTGAATTTCTTCCATCCACGACTTCGCTCAGTTCGAATCCCTACGGAACCTGTTCCACTGTGTTCTCCACGGAACTACCTCTCATGAGCTTTATCAAATCTGATTCCTTCAGAGACTTCTGCGTAAACTACTTACGCTCGACCTTCAACAAATTTAAAGTGTTGAAGTCTTCAGAGTCCGTGCACTCACCTGCAACAGAAAATCTCTGACTTCTTTTCTCAGACTAACTGCTGAGATTCAAACCTCGGTCTGCACCTTACCTGCACGGCTCAAATAACCCAACACAACTTCTGGGCAACGAGAAGGAGAACTTAACTGCTGAGCCTCATCAACGCACTCTATGAGGATGAATTCGACTACACTCTATGCAGGAATCTCTTGGCTCAAACAGAGAAACAATTTGAAACTTATTCTCGCCTCTCTCCCAGATTTCCAATCTTCCATGAAATTACATATGCATCATATACAACAAAAGCATAACAAGAAGCAAGTAAGCAACAACATAATATCAACAACACACAGAGAATAATCACAGCCATGGAATTGAATCAAATATTTCCTATTAATTCAATATCTGTACATGGGGATTCTTCACCAGTTCTCTGCTTTGCTTTCTTCTTGCTCTCAATGCTAATGCTAAATAATCTGAATGCTCGAATTTATTTTCAATAATACAAAGGAGGGTTCCTATATTCCGTTTTCCCTCTCGAAAGCAAAACTGTCTAATCTAGACTTCATTAATTTATCTACTTGCATTAAATCTAATAAATGCCTCAGCTACCTAAGGACGAGAGCTTATCTGCTCAAGGTCTGTTACAATGTACAAGTGCGCTTCATTACATCAATGCATTAATTTTTGGCGCACCAAATATCAAAATATTTCAAAGTTTGAATGTTGGTGCTCTCCAGCTGTCTTTTCTTTGCTCCATGCGTTGGCTCGCTTGATGAGGTGTGGATGCTCGTGCATCACTCTCCCTCTGAGCTAGTTAAATCTCTCTAAGATTAGGCTCACTCTGGGTCTTCATGTAATAACATATAACATATTTACTCTTTACTATTCCTTGTCAAATCATTATGACTAGGACAAAGACCACACAAGGATATTTCACCACAGGTACACACCTATGAGTGAATGTCAACCTGATGTTAACTAACATGTGGAAAGCACTTCAAGAACCTTGAGTCCATATTATTCCTTCTCATGATCAAGGAAGGACTAGGTCTGGGCCCATTTACCAGAAGTGCACCTTTATGATAAATGTATCATATCTCCCTTGTTCTGTAGCCCAATCTAGGAGAAGTCTTGCCCGATGTTGAAACATCAACACTCCCTCTTAGCTAGGGAGGTATCTTTCAATAGTAGTAAAAAACTATTGTCCAGAGACACACAATCTCCACCAGTGGTACACAACCACCATAGTAGCAAAAGGTTTGTCACACATGGCACTCCCATGTGGACTTCTAGAGGCTACTCCCTCTAGGAACACTTAGGGTCAACTCCCCATAGTGTGAGACATAAAGGGTCAACTCCCTTGGCATGTCCTCATGTTCTCTCCACATGGGACGATGGGATATAAGCCCAAATACACTTATCCCTTCTCAAATAAGTGTCCTCACAAATCAACTCAACTCAATTCACATAGGAGTATAATATGGAGAAAGTTTGTCACACATAGCGCTCCATGTGGAATTCTAGAGGCTACACCCTCTAGAAACACTAGGTTCAACTCCCATAGTGTATGACATCAAGGGTCAACTCCCTTGACATGTCCTCATGTGCTCTCCACATGGGACGTTGGGCTATAATCCCAAACACACTTATCCCTTCTTGGATAAGTGCCCCACTTATTCCTTCTTGGATAAGTGTCATCACATATCAACTCAACTCAGTCACAGAGGAGTACGATCTAGAGAATGTCTCAGGAAGCTGCAAACATCAACACTCCCTCTCAGTCAAGGAGGCATTCTCTGCCATGCCAAGTCTGTCATGGAAGTACTTGAACTTCGTCCTGGTTTGGTAAGAACATCAACAACATGCTCATTTGTAGGAAGGTATTGCACCAATACTTCCTTCCTCTACACCATGTATTGAATGTAATGGTACTTGATCTCAATGTGGTTCGATTTTTCATGAAACACTGGATTATCATATATATTCACACAACTTTGGTTACCATAATGAATAATGGTGGAATCCAACACATGTTTGGATAAATCTGCAAGGAGCTTATGAAGCCACACTGCTTCACGAACTGTCATACTTAATGCATTGTACTTTGCTTCTGTTGTGCTCAAATCCACATAAGTTCATTTCCTAAAACACCATGAAACCATGGAAGATCCCAAAGTGAAGCAACACCCGAAGGTGCTCTTTCTGTCCACTGCACTCCCTTCCCAATCAGAGTCAATATCTTCCTGCCATATCATATCAATACTGGAAGTATATCTCAGACCATGTCCAATTGTGCCTCGCAAGTATCTCAACACATGCTTCGTAGCAATCTATTGTGTTTATCTCAGTTGACTTATAAAATGGCTAAGTGCACTCACTGCATAGCAAATATTTGGTCTGGTGTTAATCAGATACATCAATTATCCAATCAGCTATTTGTACAGAGTTTAATCAAATTCATCATAATCGAAAGAAGACACACTTAGTTTCTTCAGAAGCTCAAGGTGGTTGATTAATTCCATACAAGGCCATCTTCAACCTGCATACATGAGACTCCTTCTCATGTATCACGAAACCATTTGGTTTCTCAATGTATACTTCTTCCTCAATCTCTCCATTGAGAAAGTTTGTCTTTGCATCCATATTATGTACTCTAACCCATGGATGCTACAGGGGGAATAATCATCCAGATAGAAGTGTATCGAGAAACAAGAGAAAATGTCTCCTCATAATATATTCCCTCCACATGAGAGAATCCTCTAGCAAAAAATATCATTTTGTGCCTCTCATTGATCCCATCAACTATGTGTTTGATCTTGTAGATCCGTTTGGAAGTCACTACAGACTTCCCCTCAGGTATTGGAAAAATATACCACACATCATTCTTTGTGATGGATTGATACTCCTCCATCATGACATATCTCCATACTGGATGACTAGTTTCCTCCTCATAACAAGCAGGCTCAAAATGAATGATGTGGCTCATATCTGTGGCATAGCATGAATATATCTAAGGTATCTTACTCACTTGGAAGGTACCACAAGGATATGCATATCCTTCTACCTCCTGCAGAATCTAACAAGCCCATGTAGGTCTCTTCCGACCTACTGCAATATCTTTGGGAGCATCAACTAGAGTTATAGGATCAATGGGATCAATTGGATCAATTTTATCAATATCCGTGTGAGACCCTCTAGATCTCTTAAAGGATACCTCCTTTTCAAAGGTAACATCTATGCTCACCTCAATGTTTCTCTGACCAGGGATGTAGATACGGTATTCCTTCAAAGAATTAGTGTACCCCACAAATGTACCCTTTCTTCCTGAAGGGTATAGCTTGATAATTTTATCGTTGAGTACATGAATGTATACTATACACCCAAATATCCTGAAGTGTCCAACCTCACACTTCACTCCAGTGAAGGCCTCCTCAGGTGTCATGTTCCTCAAATTCTTATGAGGACTTATGTTTTGAACATACACTGCAGTCATGGATGCCTTTTCCCATAGAAACATAGGTAAATGTTGATCATGCTAAGTCATCTTGGACCATACTTGATATATCAAAGTTCCCTCATGAAACCAATATCTCAGGAAGCTGAAAAACATCAACACACCATGTTGTTTTTTCTATATGAGATGATATTGTATATTTGATGTTTTATAACCTCTATACTATAGCATGGGCACATTCTTCCAATCATATGTCTCTTTTGTAACACATGTATCTTTCACCCGAGCACCTTTCTTTGTGAATTGACTATCCTTGGCATTTTTTTTTACTATGATCATATATATCATAGAGTTACAACTGAACCTTTTAGAATGGTCTCATAGTGAAATTCTGGCATACTCCTCAATGATATGGTATTTATTCTATCTGTTAATTTCCAATTGTGCCTGTTTATATTGATACATCCTCAAGGCCTTCCTGAGAAGTGAAAATATCAAACACTATAAATGTGATGGATTTTTTCGAACAAACCCACCAACGATATATTGTTTTTTATTTGCAACGAATTGGTAGACTATCCTTTGCATATACGAGAGTGAATTGATGTATTTGAAGAATATCACATGGTAAATCTTAAAGATTGCAACCAATCCCTATTGATCCCTGTATAAACTCTAACTGAAGTGATAAGATAATTTTTTCTTATTTCATGAGTCGATTACCAGGGGACCTTACCCATCATGATTTTTAAAGAGAATATCAATGTTGATGCCAACAAGATAGCCAGATCTTTTTCAAAGAAAAATATGTTAGTAATTGCACTGTTAAAATCACACACATGGATTTTTCTTTGAGAAATTATATCAGAGAATTATTGGTGCATGCCACTGTTCCAGTTTGGTCGTTACATGAGTACTCTCATCATATTATGGGCATCTCATTTTTCCTCTTTGTTAATTAGTTTCTTGGGAGGATAAATTCCCACCCAACCTTCCGTTTTACTGTCTCAATCTTAGCCTTTATATAGCTAAGAGTCCAAGTGTATATCCAAGCCATAAATTATAACAAGATAACCAACGTAGAATTTCATCAAATTATGCATTGCATCTCTCCCAACCAAAACACTATAAAGTACAAAATCCTGAGTGTTGCAATTAGATTGATCTTCCTTTCGCTTTCACATGAAAATAACATGTAACAATCATCATTTATTTATGGTCAATGTTTCACGGAACTGTCTTGGTGCCCCGGTGGAAATCTTCCGTGAGTTGGTGAATATGTGTATTTGGGTTTCCACAACAAATACGTGGCAGATGTAGTGTCACCCTCCATATCCATTGAACAAAATATTTCACCCTGTAGATGATATTTTCGATGGCTGATCTACAACATTGCAATTTTTTTTATCTCGCCACTTCTTACAAAGTTTTAGCTTTGCACAAAATTCTATTTCTCTTTCATTTACCTAGGCTCTCCCGTGAGGGAGTCAAACCCAGTCTAGCTCTGATACCATGTTGTTTTTTCTTCATATGAGATATGATCAATATATTATTACAATGATGAGTGTTCTATATATAGGGAACATATGGTGACCAACCATGAAAGGATGTGTCCCTTGAATAATAAATAACTATTTATTATTATCATTTACTTATTATATGATATTTAATAATCAATAATCAATAATTATATTATTAATTATTATTCTAAGAGAATGTCTTCCCGATGTTGTCCAAACATCAACATGGTTTTGGTCCATTTGGGTGTCCTTGCCTTCATCTAGTCAAATGGGATTTGAAGGAGTTTATCCAGAGTTTATGTTGTTATCATTCCCATCCTCATTACCATCTTCATTATCTGAATAAATGTGAACAATGAATTCAATGTTGAGGATTTCTTTGCAAATGATTTCAAATTTTCTATCCATTATGTGTAGCTTATGCAAAATATCTTAATATTGACTTCCACCTTCTTTAAATAAGTTATAAAGTCCCTATTGAGCCAATATAACTTTTCTTACTTGAATATTTTGGTGTCATAGTGTTGTTCCAAACATCAACACCTTCCCTTTTTCCCATATGCTTTCTGTAAATCCTTTTGATAACCAAGAAAATGGGACCCCTCCTTTCTAACTTGAGAAAAATATTGACTTGTTGAGGAGAACTATCTTGACTTCTTCATATATGTTAAATATCTTCCCATTCCCCTTCAATGAAATGTATTTATCTTGCAAAGTTTAGTCTGGTTGGGTTAGATACTTAGACAATGTTTGGTGTATCAAAAGAGTTCCCATGCACTTCTTTGATACATCGGAGGAGTTTGTACACATCGGTGGGATTTCCCAAAACTTTTCTGGTACGCAAAGCATAGATCTGATAACTTCCTTAGAAATCGTTTGATATGCAAGTTTGGTCACCGACCGAGTTGAAAATAACACCTTTGTGCAACCGGAAGAGTTCCCATGAACTCTACCAGTTGTTGAGGAAAAGATATGAAATTATCTTACTCAAACATTTTCAGATCCCGCTTGGCTAAAGAAAGATGGACGGGAATATCACCCTATGTTTATAGCCATCAAAATTGGTAAACTAACTCACAAGTATTGTTTACAAGTGCTTAGGATGGTTTTTTTATAAATAAAAGCTTGCTGAAAAAATCATTATTTATGTAATTTTTTTAACATAACAGATATTAAAAGAGATGAGACAAAGAAATCATTTATTTTATTCCAATTCATCAAAAGAATTGTTCTCTTTAAAATATTCCTGAGGAATTTTTGGACCAAAGTCAAACTTAGATGTCCCCAATGAAGCATACAAAAGAACTTCTGGCATAAAGTAAAAAACTGAACTTTAAAAGATGGATCATCTTTCCACAGATTGCTTCCCACTCGACTCTACGCAATAACCTTTTTCAGTCATGAAATCTAATTCACAAATAGACAAGTCTACATAGACTATCAAAGATAGATCAACACCTCTGAAAAACAAGTGTCTAAATGATGTAATTCAACCCTGAATCTTGTTGTCTACAATAATACCCTGCTATCATAAAAAAGTATTAGGATTCTAATGAATTAAGGAATGAATGAGACTCAATTATCTCAACAAAACTCAAAGAAAAAACCTTAGTATGCTTCTCCTTCTATTCTCCTCTTGTTCCTACTTTTCCTTTTTCCTTTAAGAAAATTAGAACTGGTTGAAGTAGTTGAACTACTTCTTTAGTTAAGTTAACTAAAACTCAACCAACTTTTTAGTTAAGGCGGGACCCCTTGTGACTCCCTTTAGTTCTTTAACAATCATAACACAACTAGTTAATCAAACAAAAATATCCCTCCTTGTGACTCCCATCATCACTTTCATATGATGACAATTTATATCACTGATAATTGAAACTATTTCCAAAAATATATTAGCCAAATATTTAAAAAATAGTGTGTTGTCCAAAATTTTAGAAGCCAACTGTTCTCAACAATTAATAAATAAAAACTTAAAATCCATATTTTTCACTCTCGG
>ML777380.1:454072-466673 GCA_009831015.1 Picea engelmannii | reverse complement strand
TGTTCAGCATAAAAAACATCAACCACTACCCATAATTTAATTTCTCAAATCAAACATAGATACAGGTCTTTCCAGAGTTGAAAAAACTCTTTTTAAACATGCCCAATACCATTCCTTTGACAATTTTAATAATTAAATTTGCAAGGAAACCATACTACTAAAACCCCGTGCTCTTCTCTGATGGTGCAATAAATAAAAACGATGCACGATGTCTACATAAATCATACCCAGTAGACAGCCAAGCCACAATTATCAACTCTTCAAATTGCAATAATCTCAATCGGGAAAATTAAACACACAACAAGTACCAACTTCATTTTATACCAGGTTGTAGGAACACACAAACCAATGCATAATGCAAGGAGGCATTTATGTGACTGTACATATTCAATTACTCCCAATCGATCCATTTATAACAATGTTGAGTTATCAATTCAACTGTCACAACAAAAGGATGCAACAACTGTATGCCCATTATCATTTCCAATTACAACTCTCTTATAAAATCGACCCAACAGAGACGAACCAACAATCAAATCCACTGTCAATACTAATCAACCAACTTAACACAATCAACAAGATTACTAATAGGGTGTGACTGGTTTAGTTTACCAAAATCGAGCTCTATAACTAATGAATCAAAATAATCAAGGGTTTGCTCGGTCACCAAACACAAGGAGACTAGAGGTCAACCATATCAACAGTAGGTGAGAGCCTTCGAGACAAGCACAGTGGAACCACAAGCCTTATAACCCTTATCTTGAAATATAGGGTGACAGTTCGATACCAAGTAGGAGATACCATGATGCATAGGAGCATAGGTTTCTTACTGACCAGTAACCAACACCAAGAACACGTAGAGGCATAACCCTCATGTTTTTCCCCCAAAGATGAAATAATGTTGATAGAAATGCAGATCCCAGATACTACCAACAACCCTAAATCATGCTTCCTGTCATAATAGCCACCGATAACCAACTGTGTGGATATCGATAATGCAAAAAAGCACCCACAACCAAGTGAAAAGGATATGCAGTGACCAAAAGGTGATTCAAAACATACACAACAACCCATAGAACCAAATACAATTGGGTGTGGTTTCCATAACTGTGAGGAGACAACCAACAAGGATAACAAAGTGAAATCCTCCACAAAAAACCCATAAAGACAGCAGAGAGCCATCATGGTTTCCACCACACAAAAAAAACTAAAGAAATCGCAACTTCAACCATTGATTTTTCCATATGAAACGAGTAACACAAAAGTCATTCCAGAGAAAACACCACACATTTACACAGTTGCCAACCTCAATGAAAACATAGACCAACACATTACCGAGCCAACACTCATTCCTTACACAGAGCGAATTCATGGATGGGCGAAAAAAACCATACCTGTAACCAATGGCCTTAAAAATGCAAGCTTGGTCGAGCAGATCCTTCCACACCTGAATATCAAAGCTTAAGCACAAAAAAAAAATGAACAATAACCATGTTAGGGTGAAGGCCAATGGGAGAGCTATGGAGTGACGTGCATTTACTTCACGTCACTTCCATCCTCCATCTCATTCAATTACATAGTACACGACAGCTAGCCAACCATTAACCCATGCCATTAATCCATGCATCGAAACTTACACACATTTCTTTCCAATTGCACCACCCAATTCATATTAACCATTGCCAAAACCATACAATCACATATATCAAATGTGCCCCATATAACTCAATAAAATCGTATCGCCACTAGCATTTCTAGTTAGGACTAACATCAATTTCTTTTAACTTCATTTGCATATAGTATAACATAGTATAGCATAGTATAACATAGTTCCATTTTCTTGGATTTATTCCATATTGCTCTTGTCTCTTGTTATAACTAACATGTGTCTTTTGCAGGTGTAATAGGTGATGAATCATGGCTACAATAGCAATGTAATAACAGTGAATATAATCCATACGTAACGTTGAATTTTAGAGCTTAGAGTAACGGAAACAACACATAAAATGCTTTATCCACCAACCATTATGTTGCAACAAAACCAATACTTCATCATCAATCATGTAGAACCCTATAAGAAGTATCGAAACAACAACATAAAACGCGTAATAAGACTATCTTTGATCCTCCAATATACAAGGGGATCCCACCTACTAGTATTATATATCATTAGCTTAGTTTAAATAATAGGCTTTAGAAATACTTTGCGAGAGAAATCCTCGTTGTGATTTTTATCGTCAACAAACGAGCGAATTCACAGGGAAATATGTTTCTAACATATTAAGAAGTCAGAACACACAAATTCACAGACCAAGAACAACAAATCAAGAATATATAACCAAAATGATTATGCAACAGGCGGAAGTGAGCAGATTTAATGGAAAAATGACTGGGAATTTGGGAATAACTCATGAAAATTGTTAAGTATGAGGGGGTTTATCCCTGTATGCAAAATCATTCAACCAGATTTTTCTCTTTACTTCAAGGAGAAAAATTTATGGACTTTCTCTTTTAATTCTCATATGGATGAAGAAATGGAAAGAAGAAGTAAGAGATAACCAATTTCTTTATAAGACAACAGGAAAGCATATAACAAACTCAATTATGCCTTCAGGGGGAACATCGTAATACTTGTGTAAGCTTGATTATTATTGACTAACAATACCTTGCAGGAGTGTCACTGTGGCATAACTGATCCAACAACTTATTCTTGACCAAAATCAACTAAAAAGATGAGAAGCACTAAAACATGACATAAATGGGATTACAAAATGCAAAACAACAGAAAATAAAATGGCAGAAATGTAAAAGAAGAATGAAAGATATTAAAAAGGAAAGAAGAAATCAAACTACAGTAAAAGAAAAAATGCAAAACAGTGGCGAAAATGAAAGCAAAACTAGACTAATAATATACAAAAAAAAACAAACAGCGTTAAAACTTTTCAAGTTGGTTCCACATAATGTTTCAACTGAGAACCGTTAGTGTTGTAGGAAAAAAACCACTCTTGTAAATATTTGAGGATATGTTGGCACAAGGGCGGACCTAGGGTTCAACGCTTCAACAATGCACCAACAAAACCCTAACTACCGTCCCTTTTGGCAACACCTGTGAAGTAGGATAAGTCTCACCCGAGGTAGAGGAAAGGGCGGGTTACAGGACTCAGGTGTCTGTAACTAACATGGGACACAGATCTGTGATTACAACACTTCGTAGAGTACTTAGGAACAACATTCATTAATATATTATCCTTATTCACATTCCAGATCAACCCTAAGTACAGTTCGGCACAGTAATAATAAATATTAAGCACTCTAACCATATATCACATAGCATTGAATCAAATCTAGCATTCACCGATAAATCACTAAGCATCCATAGATCTATCTAACATTCATAATATTCAATGCACTAAAAATATTCAAAGCATAAACATCATAGCACAAAGAAACTCATCAACACAAGATTTGTGTGGTTCACCCCAGAGTGGGGCTACTTCCACCAATTGCTTCTTCTTCTATTATTCTACTTCAATCTCTTACATTCATCTGCTCCTGTGCACTAAGCCATGGATCCAGCTTCACACTGGACATGTGATCTGTGCACTAAGCACCAGATCCACCTTCCCAAAATCAGATCAAGGCACGGAGTATTACATATACAGTCTATTGCACGAAACAACTCAGAGTCGCTTGCACTTATCTACATACACATCACATGTCTCTTGCACTTATCCCATTCTTACAAGGGAAAAACTCTCTATGGCCAAGGGTAAACCACAACAGATAGGTATGACTGCAAAAATCAACTCAATTCTAGTCTATTCTATATAAACCAATGTGCAAGATAAGAAAGAGGCCTACCTCAATCCAATGTTTGATGATGTTCCACTATTGAGCACTCCGACCCAAAAATTTATACCTATAATAAGTTCTCAACAAAGAAGCAAATCAAGTATATAGTGATGATGTAAAGGGTTTAGGACATTAGATAGCATAATCCATTAATAAACATTACAATCATACACATGGATAATAATCATTTATTTGCATGATACCAATAGGATGGGAAAGGAGTATTTCTATTAATAATTGATCAACAGAAGTGTCAACATTACAGAATTCTGTGTCGGAACGATTCAAAACCAAGAAACCAAGTTCTTTCCAACCCGGTCTTCATGACTTCAATCCTCCACAAAAACCAATCTCAAAGGAGAGAGACAATGAGGTTCTCTCAACAATAGGAAAAGAGATTGGGGGCTGAACATTGTGTTCAGACTAGAGGGACAAAGGGATGAAGACTCTAAATGAAGTAATTTCTCCATATTAACTTTGCTCTCAAAGTTGAATGCTTTCTCCTCTTTTCCATAGCTCGAAATTGTGCTCTTATAGTCTTCAAAATGCAGCTGAAGGGACGAGTCAGAACGTTTCCAGTATATGGAAAGCCAAGAATCAAAGATCTATTTTCGTGACATGGAAACCCAACTCCATTTTTGTATTTTCTGGCACAGATCCCGATGTACGCGGGTTGTAGTGGAGCAACCTGCGTATACACTTGTTGTATAGCTGATAGGGCGCATATATGTGGAAAAATGTTTATTTTTAGCTCTAGATTTGTCAAAAAGGGATGATAAGTCTGCATAGGGAAATCAAAAAAAGGCTCTATGTGAAAGATAGCAATGGTGAGGAAAATATTGCTATAATAGATGCCCCCTAATGTGTGAGATCAGAAGAGTGTCTGCGATGGCCGAAATACATTAAAATAACCCACGAGTGGAGTGGTAGAAAACTAGTTGGATGAACTTGATTGCTCATTACATTCTGTACTGACTTTGCATACATGGTTCCCAAGAATACAATGCAGATCCATGCAGAAAATATACCAAATAAGTGTTTGTGGCCATGAATAGGTAGATACAATTGTGGTTATATGCCAAAAGTTGTCATAGTCACGAACAAGGCCTAGTGAAAACCAGTCTCAAAAATCAATCTGAAGATATCTGTATACTATGAAGTACAATCTAATCTCCCATTATCACTAAAGTCAAATAGGTGTTGGTCCAATGAAAGGGAAGAAACAACTTAGGAAAGTTGCGACCACATAGTGATGACTTCAAGTCTTCTACACTATCCACCAAGGGTGCAAGTCTACATCATGTGAATAAAGGAGTTGAGGTCGAACATAATGAGACATCATTTGATTACCGGTCATTGAGGTAAACTATTAACAAACCCGAGACAACCTACCAATAATGAAAGTAGGTATCAAGGCACCGAGTAAATTCCTACAAGTGTGAATAAAGGAGTCAGTGTCGAACACTTGAGAAATCCATTGATCGGGAGACATTGATGTATTCCCATCTGTCAATGGCGAGAGAGCCTACCAATAATGACTACAACCCTCAATGTACTCATAAAACTCTAGGTCCCATATCCAGAATATATGAGATGAAGTCGATGGAAAGAGACCCACTGAAAGGAGAGAATTAAGGCATCTCTCATCAGTCAGCACGAGGAACAAAGCATGAGCTTCATGATTTGGTGGAGATCGAACGAAGAACATGTTCACGAACCAATGACCCTGTGCTTCTTTCACGTGTATGAAATGCAATCGGTACACGAAAAAGACCCTCTGAATAGAAGCCAATGATGAAAATTGTTGACAAAGGTGAGGAAACCATAAATCAAGCTAATGGCATCCAAGACACTGCACAAATCCCAAAGTGTGAATAGATGTCTTGCCGTCAAACACAAGGAAAACCACCCAGCCAATGACCCATGATGAAATGTCGATTGTTGGGTTCAATGTGACCTACCGATAATGCATGTAGGGCCAGGGTGCATGATGAGACCATAGTATCATGTTATTTTGAGACAAACTGAGGGTATGGATAACATGAAAAGTCAATAGTTATGAGGAGTGGTCGACGTAGGTTGTGAGACTTCCTTTGAACAAGAGCATGAGACATATGGTGGACTCCGGCAACATAGACTCAATTATGTGACTATTAAATGCAGGAGGCATCAATAATGTTCTCTATAGGGACTGGAAGAGTAACCAGTCGATAGAGAAAACTCTGTAACAAGATCATCTTCCTAAGGCCATGTTAAAATCCAAAATTATGATGACATAAGGACTCAATAATTTTGTGCTCTGTTCAAAGGAGAAACGACTACTGCGAATTATAATATAGTACTCCCTTCCCGCCCGTCTTTTTTTTTTTCATAACAAATGAATGCTATGATACAGAGGAGGAAACGAGTGTCACAAGTAAGCAAAACTAGTTCCAGTAGTGGAACGTACCTATACTTAATGAAATGAAATGCATGCAGGAGATGGACACTCAGGATGATGTTTCCTCCAAGGTATAGGGTGTCAAATTGGGAAGGATATAAACAATGCTTTGCTTGGTTGAGGATGCAAAATTGGTTAGGCAACAGTTTATAATGCAAAGCGAGAACTGGCTAAAGGCTCAATACTACAAGCGAGGGCATGAGATGCAATCACAACTTAACGCCAAAAAATATCCTTTTTTATGTTTTGTAGTCTACTTGGTGTGAAAAAGGGGTAAAATTATGTCAAATATACGTCTTTTCAAATCCAATTTACGAGTGTGAAAAAGACAATTTCACTCGGCAATCTTTTCTATTTTTGATAACGAGTCGGAAAAGAGATTAACTAAGACTCGTGACCTTTCAAATCCAATTTAATGAGTGTGAAAGGGACAAATCACTCTAAAATATTTTTTGTTTTTAGACGAGTTAGAAAAGAGCTTAACTAAGACTCGTTTTTCTGTCTTAATCAACATGAAAAGGGGGAGGCCAAGGCTCCCATCTCAGTCTTCTATAGAAAGTCAGTATCTCACGGATAGCTGACAAAATGTTGGGAAAACCCAAAGTTCTCCAAGTCGAGGAGGAGAAAGTGTTGATGGAGGATACAGTCTCTGCGATGGTTTGATTAATGTCTCTTAATGGAAAAGACATAGGTGGGGGTATGGGATGCCCCATCAGGTCGTCCCAATTGAAGGGAACTTCGCCAAGACTTGGAGAGAGAGAATTCGAGGGAAGAATAAATCTCTCTCATTAATAAGGAGTATGGTTAGGAATGTTGATTACATGACTAAGAGGCACATCACTCTCTTCAAGGAGAGTAGGGTTCACCAGAGATGGTGTGGCCACTTCTTCAAATAGAGGTTGAAGAGGATGCATGGTAATGTGGGTGAGACACACTTCACTTTAGAAAAAGGAGGTGAGGTCAGGAGGGGATTGCGATGGTGGGACCACCGAGGTGATCAAAGTAGAAGTAGTGTGAGGAGAAACCAGGGATGTCTCAGAATCTGAAGGGCTCTTGGGTGAGCCCCACACTTCTGGTATCTCGACAGTAACTGGACACAAGTGAGTAAGGTGATTTCCTTCACAAGTCCTGCAAAGGAATTTAGGATTACATCTAAGACATCTAAGCTTCTCAATGTAATTAGCAGGGGAAACAGATTCATCTCTTGAATGATGAATAGAGGATGGATACGTGACATGGCTATGATTCGAAGTGAAAAGGATGGTTCCCCCAACATAATTATCATATCTTGGGTGCGAGCTATCGACATAATTTGTAGAAAATGTTGACCCATATCCGACATGACTGGTAGAGGTTGAGCATGGAGCACCAGTGTGACTGACAGTGACTGGGCTAGCGATATATGGAGGTATTTTATTCCAAGTTCCGAGGAAAGATTGATTCTTAAACATTGCAAGCCAGGAAGGATCCTGGTGTACTCCTCGTCCCTGCCTAGAAGGGTGGTAGCTTACACTAAAATGTTCTGAAGAAGTTTGGACGGGCATCATAACTGAGGCCTGTGAAGGGACTGAGATTGGATAATAATTATTTGAGTGATGATATATGTTTCCCCCTTTTGAAGGGGTCTCGTAAATAGGGTAGCCCAAACCGTAAAATTGGTTTTCTCTGTATGAAATCCCTGGAGGATCTGAGGGCCAGTCATGGGAAAAATGTTCGAAGGAACTGACATGGTGGGCAATAGATGCGTGGGTGGTGCATAGTAAGTGGGAAAGGAACCTATCTGAGCACTGGCTTCTGGAAGAGCATAGTTAGCATGAGATTCAAAAGGGGGAGGTTCCAACCTCCCATGGAGACACGACTCATATCAAACGAAGAAGCAGTCATTGGAGCCATGATGCCCATGGATCCCATGCTAGGATTCATATATGTGGACTAGGGAGAGGATTGCACGGGTGAAGACATATCAATAGAAAAATTACTAGAGGCTCAAGGCGTGGACTGAGTGTTGTAGTTACGCACACCATTGTAAATAGAAGATGGATATGTCCTCATGAAATGAGTAGGCATCATGGGGTGGGTAGCAGTAAATGAGGGAGCAAAAGAAACTCCACTATCCATGATTAAAAAACTCAAAATAGACTCTTGAGGTCAACTAGTAGTCAAAGAGCATACCAAAAAGTGAAACAACCAATATGCATGAAAACAGGCTAAAGTGGAAGAGTGGCCTCCCTCGCTAAAGAAGGTATGCCTCGTCCAAGAGGGGCTTGAGACTCCCTTCTAAATTTTGGAGGTAACAAAATCAGTTATAGAGGCCTTCTTGGTCTTAACAACCAGTACATCAGATCCCCCTTGAGAGGTAATCCTCCATAAAGGTTGTGTGTTGTTCGACCTCTATCTGACCTAGGATACAAGCAGAATAACCCTTGCAAGTAACCTATGAGATTCCTAAGTCAAGCAACTAATAAACCACTAGATAACTAATGCATAGATGAGTAGTCATAAGTCTATATCACCGTATGGGTAGGGTAGCAAAGCTTGAAACCTTGAAATCACTGCCTCTCACATAGGTATGGGTACTAGAAATATCCTTGAATACGAATAAATCCACAGAAATATCTCTGATGCTAGGTGAGTATCCAAGGGTTATCCCTTCAACTAACTTCATGCGACCTCGTGATTAACTCCGGTGTGAGCGGAGCCTCCTGATATTACCAATTATACAATGGACTTATCAGCTCCCTGTCTGAGACACATATGTCGATTTAATTTCCTTGGAGAAGTTTACTCACAAAATCCTATTCCAAGGCACTAAATCCTAGGCTAGTTTGTGCACCCTAGAAATAAAATCGTGATTAATCAATTTTAGTTTAAAGCGTAAATTTGATTGGCTGTGATTACTCAAGAGGGTATGGAAATGAAACTCATGATGTTATGACTCTACAAAAGATAAATATAAATATAATGCAAAGTCTACCTTTAACTTTTCAATGAATGATATGCTAATAAAAACAGTGCAATTTTCAATTTTAACTCTACAATTCAGAAGTAAAATGCAATCTTTCGCTAAATGTACTAAGCTAATGATAAAGGTTCAAAGACAAAAACGTTAACCAATGCAAAATGCCTATTTTTTTATTTTCAATATATTAAAGAGAAAATGCATGGACTGAAAAGAAACCTGATATATAAATTCTACTGTGTATAAACGAAATAACTCAAGCATAATACCAAGCGGCCAAGCAAACAACCCAGGGTTCAAGGACAAACCAAAAAATGAAAAACAATGAGAAAGACTACGCCCTTAAATTCAACTCCCAACAGGCTTCCTATCAATCCAGAGAAGCTCAACAAGCACTACAGAGACCTAAGAAGTCTCAACAACCATCAAAACTCACCCAACAATCACTAAACCAAGAAAACAAGCAAGGAAAAGTGGTATATGCGATTGTTCAAGTGAATAGTGTGTATGTATGCAGCTTGCAAAGAGGCAGCATGCATGTGTATGCGACTGTCAAGGAAAAAGGAGCATACATGCTTTAAAACAAGGCCAGGTAAGGGCAAAAAGGCTGAAAACTTAGACTCGGAGTGAAAAGAATCTGTCAAGCAGTGATACGACAAGAAACACAAAGGAAAAAGAGTGATGCAAGAAGAAAAAGTACTTCAACCCTTAGAAGGAAGATCTATCACCAGTGGAGTCACCATTTCTGTTACGAGGGAAAAACTCTCTATGGCCAATGGTAAACCACAACAGACAGGTATGAATGAGAAATCAACTCAATTCCATTGTATGTTATATAAACCAATGTGCAAGATAAGAAAGAGGCCTACCTCGATCCAAAATTTGATGATGTTCCACTATTGAGCACTCTGACCCAAAGCTTTATACCTGCAATAAGTTCTCAACAAACAAGAAAAGCAAGTATATAGTGATGATGTAAAGGGGTTAGCACATTAGATAGCATAATCCATTAATAATAATTACAAACATTCCCATGGATAATAATCATATATTTGCATGATACCAATAGGATGAGAAAGGAGTATTTATATTAATAATTGATCAACAGAAGTGTCAACATTACAGAGTTTCATGTTGGCATAGTTCAAAACCAAGAAACCAAGTTCCTTCCAACTGGGCCTCCACCACTTCAATCCTCCACCAAAAGAAATCTCAAAGGATAGAGACAATGAGGTTCTCTCAACAATAGGGAAAGAGCTTGGGGGTTGAACACTATGTTCAGACTTGAGGGACAAAGGGATGCAGACTCAATATGAAGTAATTTCTCCAGAGTAACTTTGCTCTCAATGTTGAATTATTTCTCCTCTTTTCCATAGCTCGAAATTTTGCTCTTAGAGTATTCAAAATGCAACTAAAGGGTCGATTCAGAATGTTTCCAGTATATGGAAGGCCAAGTATCAAAGATCTCTTGTCGTGACATGGAAACCCAACTCCATTTTTGTATTTTCTTCCACAAATTCCGATGTATGTGGACTGTAGTGGAGAAGCCTACGTATACGCTTGTTGTATAGATGATAGGGTGTGTATATGTGGAAAAATGTTTATTTTTAGCTCTAGATTTGTCAAAAAGGGATGATAAGTCTGTAGACAGAAATGGAAAAAAGGTCCTTTGTGCAAGATAGCAATGGTGAGACAAATCTTGCTATAACACCCATCACTACATTTATTGCACTAAGCACACTTCACTACCTCTAGAAGCAGTCGTACCTATGGAATACTTAGTTCATGGCTTAAGAATTGCAGCATTTATAGATATGGATGACACAGTTGTTGTGCAAGATAGACTTGCACAATTTGTAGAACTGGAAGAGGACAAATTCATTGCAGGATTCCACCAATAGGTACAGAAGGAACGAGAAAAGGCCTACCATGACAGACATATCAAGAGGAAATACTTTAAGCAAGGATATCTAGTATTATTATATGACAAGAAGTTCATAAATCATCCAGGGAATTTCAAGACACATTGGCTTGGGCCATATGAGGTTTCCTATGTTACAGAAGGAGGAGCTGCACAATTGAAGACTTTGAAGGGATAATGGAAGGAAGGTTTAGTAAATGGGAGATGGTTGAAATTTTACTATGACAACCAGCTGCCCCGCAACTCTCAGTAAAAGCATAAGAAGAAGGTTCTAGGTACCAGGTGCAGTTGAAACTGGGTACCAAACACAAAAAAGACAGTCTGCACAAGGAAGGGAGGAAAAAAACAAAGAGAACAGGCTGCTATGCACAGTCTGAAGACGAAGAGAAACAGAAGTTTTAGACCTCCAGTGACTCAAGACAAGTCACAGGTGAGTGTTGGGGGCCTGTTGGCCCTTAGTTATGGAAGAAAGTGAAGAAAAAGTAAAATAAAAGATGAAGTACAAACTACGTGGAAGGCACATTGGCTGAGATTGGGTCGAAGTGGTTAAAGAAGCAGAAAAGAAGGAGAGAAGTAAGGGAAAGCTAGTCGTTGAACGAGGAGATCGAGGATGACCGATCATCAAGGAAGATGGATCGTGGACAACTCAACAAGCGGAAGAAGATGTAAACGAGTGCTTTGGAGCACCTCGCGGAAAAGAAGGAAATACAGACTAGCAAAGCCCGAGAAGTACGGGTCAAGTTGACCTAGGGTTTTAGACACATAGGGTTTTGGTATAGAGGGTTTTGACACCGAGATGTTTGTCATTGTAATGTATAAATAAAGATCTAAGAGGACCTGGGATGGGTTTTTGTTCGTGGTTGTTATTTTCATTATTGTGGATGATCATTGTTGTTGATACTATTGTGTATTATGTGAGAGAGAAGTGTTGTGTGTGAGACAATTATGTATTGTAATATCTTCAACTGGGTGCGAAGATCAATCCTGCAGCTGAGTGCACAGGGAGGGAAGAGAATAAGAGAAATAGAGAGAGATCTTCAAGCTAAGAGCGCAAATAGAATTGTATGTTTTCATATAATATCAAGAAACATAGTTATGTGGACGTAACCCTAGGGAGAGGGTGAACCATGTATATTTTCTGTCTCTGTGGTTGATACTATGTCCTTTTGTCTTCTATCATTCTGTTATTGTATTATTATGTTAGATCTGGAATATAACTATGTGAAGTAGGTTTATGCTTGGTAAGAATAACTAGTTTTTTGTGTGAAACTGCCTTGGATCCACTTTACATTTCCTCTGGTTTTAGACACCTATGTCCCGCAACCCCCTATTGCTAATTCAGGTGAGACTACATCTGCTTCACAAGTGTTGCCGAAAGGGCCAGTAGTTAGGGCTTGTTGGTGCATTGTTAGAGATGAAACCTAGGTAT
>ML777380.1:425003-440974 GCA_009831015.1 Picea engelmannii | reverse complement strand
ATTATTTTCTCATACGTAAATATTACATTTAGGCACTTCAACCCCTCACTATTTCTCACAATCCTCTTATCCTTTTATACTTTACCATTAAATCTACATGAAATGTCATGTACATTTGAAAAGACAAGACTTTCATTAAATAAATAATTAATTTCCCTTTTTTTAATTTACTTTTCAACATCCCCCGGATGGGAAGTTAATTGTCCAAGTGATTTAATGAGGGTGGTTGGGAGGATTGAGGCCTTTGATCTCCATGTTCAACACACCATGGTCATCACCTTTTGCTTGTTAATGCTTGTCCCTCTACATTCCTCACGCATTCACTCGAGTGTGTACTTCCTCCCACTAGTTCTGCATGTTAATCCTATTGCAAACTTAATGGAGTTGGGAGATATGCCTGTTTTTTCAAGTTATGACATGTGTGAGTCTGGCCTCTTAGTTATGTTTTGGGTGCTTTCTCTTATGGATCTCCACGGTTCAAATGGATTCATTATCTCCTCTCTTAATCCCCATACCCATGACCTCCATATTGACACTCTCTTTTGGCATTATGTGCATTGTTATCAGCATAACTTCTTGTACCTCCCCCTCCTAGTTGTGCCACATTAGCGTAGGCATTCAAAGCACATACTAGTCTGATATCTCACTGATGGTAGAATAAAACACATGAACAATGTCGAGAGCCCAAATTTTCCTAGTCCTCGTGCTTCCTCCTCTTCCTTGTCTTCCTCTGATCCACACCCTTTGTCTTCCCTTTGGGCTTTCCCTGTGGATTGGTTTGATAATTAGGGCATCTCATTGGGTTTTTCTCTGGGTTCAATTTCGAATGCTCCATTATCTTCCAGACCCTCTGGCTTCCCCTCCACTCCTACGGTGGTGTCTCCGCCTATGTTCCAACAACACAATTGCAACACATGTGGATATTGTTCACGCCTCTTAGCTTCTGTGGAAACTCTGCAAATCCTGGTCTTTGATGTGTGACAAGATGTGGACAACCTAGGGTTTGAGATTGAGATTGTGGATCATCARGGGAGCGATTGGAGGCATTGATAACCACTCTTCTGAGTCATGGGTCTATCCTCGACGCAACCCTTCATATTCTAGTCCCAAATCATGCAGAAGGGGTTGATACGCTAGCGACAAGAGCTATGGATTAAGATTCACACTTGCAGGACACAGAGAATGGGCCTCCTCTAGGATCACAACCTTGATTCTGGTCTTAGGTTCTATCTTTTTATAGTATKTTTTTTGTACTAATGAACTCTTATCATATTTGGGCCCTACGTAGCACTGAGTTGCATAGACAGCTAAACTTTGATACTCTTAGGATTTATTTTGGTTACATATTTATTATGTTGCAACGACTAAATTGGTTTATCTTATGGGAAATTCAGACGAGTAACTATCATGTTATGATTGTCATGATTGTAKATTTTGGCTCTGAAAGGTAATTTATAGAAAACTAACTTACAAAAAAAAATTACTTTAGAACATTCCATGGGGAAAATACTACCATGGGTTTCAAAACCATGTGCATATATCATGCACACTTTTACACCACTTTCAATTTTTAATTCACTTTTACTTTTTAATCCATTTTCACATAACTTTATGTTTAATCCACTTTTACTTTTTAATCCACTTTCACATAACTTCAAATTTAATCTACTTTCTTGTAACTTCATATTTAATCCACTTTCATGTAACTTAATTTCTAATCCACTTCCACTTTGTATTTCTTAAAGTCACATTTCCTTGGAATACATATATTTGAATACTTACCTTTGACATCAATGACAATAATTTATTCAACAACTTAGAACCCCTTGACAGACACCATCGAAATAACTATAAAACTATTAAAAACTTATGCCTACCTAAATCCAACAATTTTGCTTATTGAAACCTTGTTCAATTCAATAAATGCAACTGAAACCTTATATGCCACCCTATAATAAAAAATAATTTTTTACTCATTTAAATAATTTATAAATTAAAAAAAAAAATCAAAATTAATAAAATAAATAGTATTTCCTTATATACTCAAAAACTAAATTTATTAGGCCTAGGGTGTAGGACAATCGATGTTGAAATGCACTATAAGTTATGTGAAGTCGCTCGTTTGAAACACCAACTTACCTTGTGTGTAGTGTGAGCTAGCCAAAAACACTAAATTTATTATTTTTTACACTTCAACCAATAATATTTAATAAACAAAACTTAAGATACAACTATCCTAAAATAAAATAAGTACAATTGAAAATTTTGTTTTGAAGAGAGTATGTTAAATATTATTTGCTAAGTTTAGTAAGACCAGTGTAAGTGCAAATACGAAGAGACCATTTTCTTACCATTTTACTTTGCAATACTATGCAAAGGTGATAGGCAAAAGTTGATTTTCCATGAGAGGAATATTTTGGTACTTCTTAGTTGTAACTTTCGAATAGGACCAAGTCAACATGAGCCAAAACTTTTCCTCTTCAATACTATGCAAAGGTGATAGGAAAAAGTTGATTTTCCATGGGAGTTGGTCCTTCCTAATTGTAACTTTCGAATAGGACAAGGTGATAGGAAAAAGTTGATTTTCCATGGGAGGAATATTTTGGTCCTTCCTAATTGTAACTTTCGAATAGGACAAGGTGATAGTAAAAAGTTGATTTTCCATGGGAGGAATATTTTGGTCCTTCCTAATTGTAACTTTCGAATAGGACCAAGTCAACAGGAGCCAAAACATGAGGTCCCGTCACTTCTATCTTTTTACATAAAAAGATACCGATGCATTCAAAGTACTAGTAGATAAGAAAACCCTACTACTAGTGGACAGTTTGAAAACCCTAGATAAGAAAACCCTAATTACAGAAGAGTTGGAATTATCATTGAAATATTTGCATATTTTACTTGAAGTTCACACTTTGAATACATCGTTTTCCGTTTATAACAGAAGAGTTGGAATTGTCATTGAAATATTTTTCTGCATATATTAATTGAAGTTCACACTTTGAATACATCGTTTTCCGTTTATATTATTCTTGTTAAGGAATCAACCTTTATTTAAGTTTATGCTTTTGCTCCCTGCTTTTGACAGGTACGCTCTTTAAATGACAAGCTACACGCTAATCCTTTCGTTTTCATTTTGACTTTGGAAGACATGATTTTGATTTTGGAAAGCTGTAAGAAGTATATTATTGGTCTATAGGCTGGTTCAAGGCCAACTGGTCAGACTATGAGTGATTGTAAAGCCTTCAGCCATTACTGTACCCATTAAGTTGGCAAAGTGCCAAAACTTTTCCGAATGTTGCATAACTATTTCTCAACCATTTTGTCTTGGACTGTAAAACTATCGAAACTTATACGAGAGCTGTCTTTTGGAGGAACTGGATTTTTTTCTTTCCACACTGCATATAACGATAGTCTGTTCTTTTTCCTCACTTGCCTTGATTCTGGGATGCTTGTCACCCTTTTTTAGTTTGAGCTCTCTTCTAGTATATTTTGAAGCAGTACTTCATCTAGGCCCCCACCATGGCAATGACTGGAATTTACAGTAAGATGTTTCAGGCCATGCCATACATGAATTGTTCAGCTTGACAATGGTTGTTGTTTGGATGACTGATGTCCAAACGTGACCATAACTGGGCACTCATCTTTTCAGTATGTCTAAACGACTTATCTCCAGTTATATTCACCATTTATTAGCAATACAATGCAGTGTGAACAATAGCCCGATAGGTTCTCTTTTCTCCTTGGGTATTCACTTTCAAAGTAGGTTCATATATTCACACTGATATTTGTTACTGATTTGTAAGCCAGTGATTTGTTACTGATTTGCGCATATGACATTTGACAGTGATTTGCACACCAGTGAAGCAACGACCAGTCTTGACCCTGGATCTCTTAACCAGGAACAAAATTTTAGGTGCAAACTTGTCAATTCTATATAATATAATATGGAAGACATGAAACGAAATCGCGCCCCGCCGGGTTTGTAGACAGATGAGCTTTACAACGATGCCTACAGCTAAAATGTGAAGTAAAATGTATCAATTAAGAATCAATGCGAACGCTGTGTAGTCTAAAATGTCGATGTCACGATTGATGTTAATGCCTTCAATAGAAACAATTGTGTTGATTCCCAGTTTCTTCACTCAAAAAGGTGTCATGTTTTAAAAATGATATAAAATATTTAAAAAAAAAAATTAATCTGTGTTATTAATATTTTCATATTTGAGTTATAAATGTTACCATATATCCATTTTAATTTTAATTAAGTATTTGTAGTGAATTATAAATGTGAACATAAATCCATTTTAATTTTAAGTATTTGAAGGTATTAAGAAGAATCGAATCGACGGAGATTCATTTTTTTCAATACAAAATTAATTCCTTTAAAACAAGATATAAATAAAAGAATAATACACACAAAATTAATTCCTTTAAAATAAGATTTATATATATATATATATATATATATATATATATATATATATATATATGAATAATACAATTTTCAAGATTTTTATTTATTTTGTATAAAAAATATTTTACTTGTATCATAGGAAGTCTAGAGTGCAAAGGAGAGAATGAAATGCAATATTGGAACCTAATATTATGTGATCATTATTGGGAAGAATTCAATTGTACTTAAATAGAAACTTATGAAGTGGATTTAGTATTATGAGGAGGAATTTAATTTTACTTAAATGGATTGAAGTGGAAACTTACATTAGAGTCAAAAGGAGAGAACCAAATGCAATATTGGAACATAATATCGTGTGATCATTATTCGGAAAAATTCAATTGTACTTAAATATGGACACTTACATTGCTTTTGTTGAGTAATTTTTATAACATATAAGTATGTAAACATTCTTTACTCAGCAACGAAAATTGGGGCTTGATAAAAAGGAATACCATGGATGAAAACTTACTTATTAATAGCAGTCATGGATGAAAACTTGAAAAAAATATCCCAATAAATTCTACTAACTTTCTCTCACAAAGAGATGTTTTAAATTTTTACATGGTTGAGTATGGAGTTATACATCTCCTTAGTACTACATTGTTAAAAGCACCTCCAGACACAATCATACTAGGATGTAGAAAGCAACTTTTGTCTTGTGCACTCACATCAAATATTTTCTTTAATCTTCATATTCCTATTGTAGGAGGTGATAAGTTGCAAATACTATTGGGATACCATGCAAACTGAATAGTCTAAAAAAAATCTTAAATTTGTTGAATTATCAAAGGAGAGGAGTTCTAATAGTTTGCAACCAGAAAAGAGAAGGTTTATATGTTGATCTACGATAGAAGGAAAGAGATTGAATACCAACTCATGCTTAGGGAAGTCTGAGATTCTCTTCCATCATCATAATCCTACTCTGAATATTGTGAAGAGTGGAGAGAATAAGACCTCCAGATTGTAATCCATAGGAAAAATTCACATAGTATTCAATGAAGAGTTAGATTCTATCATTTTGCACTCCCAACTATATACACTATTAATTATGTCATATTTATTTCTACAAAATTTTCATACATTGCTTTCTTGAGTAAGTTACTTATGTAGTTGTTGCACTCTAATAGTTTTGATCCAATTCTATATACTGTTAGAGAATTATGAACTTGGTTGGTGCATCAAGTGGTATCAAGACATATTGTGGAAACAAGGAGACATGAGAGATTTTCACTTCAACTTGGGTGTGTGTGGAGAGATGAGTGGTGGGAGATAGTTTCGAAAGAAAGGCCTATGAATGGTAGTGTGATTAAGGACTAGGAGAAGACTTCTAAAGATGCCTCCATGAAGAGGAGAAAATAAAGGAGGTTTTAAGAACCAAGATATGGAGGAATTGAGAAGGAGAATTGAAGAATTAGAGAATAAAAAAATTGGAGATTCTAGAGTTGTGTCAAATTCAAAATCAGAAGATGAGATGGAGGAATAAATAAATGTTGATGAAAGAGACACAACCAAGAATTTGATCTCATTTCTAAAGGATATAGGTAATGCAAGGGTGCAAGTTTCTTGTTATGATGGTAGTATAAAAGCTGAGACTCTCTTAGATTGGATAGGAGAAATCAATAGATACTTTGAGTATGAGAATGTCCAAGACCCCAATAGAGTTTTTTTTGCAATAAAAAATTTGAAACGGCATGTTGCACTTTGGTGGGATGTTGTAGAGAAAGAAAAAGTAGACAAGTAGTAGGAGAAGATAAAGAAATGGAAGAAAATGGTGAGTAAGATCAAGGAGAAGTTATTTCCTATGGATTGCCAACAAAGTTTGTGGAGAAAAGCACAAAATTTGAAACAAAAAGAGACTTTTTTTAGGGAGTATTCAAAAGAATTTTTCAAATTGTCACGTAGACTGAGACTTAAGGAACTGAAGTATTAAAGGGTAGAAAGGTACATGAATAGATTTAAATTATAGATTCAATATGAGATGAGTACCCATTATTTCTAAACTATGGATGAAGAATATCATATTGCTTTAAAGGTAGAGGAAAAGTTGAATAGGAAGTGTTAACAAGATTGCAGAGGAAATGATATTAGAGGCAGAGTAAGAAACAATGTTACAATAGGACATTCTGATGAAGGGAGAGATATTGAAGCGACAAGTAGTAAAATTTCCAAACAAGGAAACCATGTTGGTATAGGCATAGGGTTTGGAAGAGGAAATGGTAATTATTTCATTACTTTCTATAGATGTGGACTAGAAGGGTACAATGCATCTGAATGGCCAAATAAGAACAATCTACGAAGAAGGAATGAGGTCGGGATTCATATCACATAGGAAGCTAAGGCATCAACCATGGAAGAAAATTTTGTAGTAGATCAACATGAAGAGGGTGAAAACCTTATGTTCAGAACGATGTTACTATAGATTCAATATGAGATGAGTACCCATTATTTCTAAACTATGGATGAAGAATATCATATTTCTTTAAAGGTAGAGGAAAACTTGAATAGGAAGTGTTAACAAGATTGCAGAGGAAATAATATTAGAGGTAGAGTAAGAAACAATGTTACAATAGGAAATTCTAATAAAGGGAGAGATATTGAAGTGACAAGTAGTAAAATTTCCAAACAAGGAAACCATGTTGGTATAGGCATAGGGTTTGGAAGAGGAAATGGTAATTATGTCATTACTTTATATAGATGTGGAGTAGAAGGGTACAATGCATTTGAATGGCCAAATAAGAACAATCTAGGAAGAAGGAATGAGGTCGGGATTCATGTCACATAGGAAGCTGAGGCATCAACCATGGGAGAAAATTTTGTAGTAGCTCAACATGAAGAGGGTGAAAACCTTATGTTCAGAACGATGTTACTGAAAATTATAAAGAAGTCTATTAAAGAACATGAATAAAGGGAGAGAGTTTTCAAAACTAAATGCAAGGTTCAAGGTAAATTCTCCAATTCAATCATAGATGGCACAAGTACAGAAAATCTGGTGTCCATGGAAGTGATAAATAAGATAAAATTAAAGGGCATCCCTCATCCCAATCTATATATGTTTTCATGGTTACAAAAGGGTCAACAAGTCACTATGACATAACAATGCTTATTGAGTTTCTAGATCAACAACTTCAATGATCAATTATTATGTGATGTGGTGGATATGGATGCATATAATATATTAATAGGAAGACCCTAGTTGTTTGATAGGAAGGTTCCAATGGATATTCAGTGCCAATGGATATTCAATAATTGTTGGATGAATTTTCTTAAACAATTGTTGTATGAATTTGAAAACATTGTTGTTGATGATATGCCAATGGGAATGCCTCCGATGTGAAGTAATTCACATCAGATTGATATGATTCCAAGAACAATTCTACCTAATAAGGATCCTTACTAAATTACTCCTATGGAACGAGAAGAAGTAAATAGGTAGGTTCTAGAATAACTTAGTAGGCAGTTTGTTTCGAGAAAGTTTAATTCCTTGTATTGTCTTAGTAGTTTTGGCATGAAAGAAGGGTCATGAATGATGAATGTGCACAGATTCATGAGTTATTAACAAGATCACTATCAAGTGTCAGTTTACATCATCAAGAAGGGAAGACCTCATGGATTGTTTGAGAGGGGAAAACTACTTTTCAAACATAGATTTGAAGATTCGATACCATCAGATTAAGATAATGGAAGGAGATGAGTGGAAGAAAAAATTAATGATGAAGGATGTATTGATTGAATGGATCATTATGTCATTTGGATTAACCAATGCACCTAATAATTTTATGATATTGATGAACGAGGTCTTGAAGCCATGTCTAGTAAAGTTTCTCATTGTGTATCTTGATGAAATTTTGATTTTTGATAGATCCAAGGAAGCACACTTCGGGCATGAGAAGCAAATGTTGGAAAGGATTAAAGTAGAGATGCTACAAATTAACTTGAAAAAATGTACCTTATTGCAAGAAGAGTTGGTTTACCTATGGTTTATAGTTTCCAAGGAGGGTTTGAATATGGGTCCTAAAAAGGTCAAATCCATTGTGGATTGACCAATGCCTATATGTACATTTGATGTAAGGAGTTTCCATGGTTTGGCGAATTTTTGCTGGTAGTTTCTAAAAACATTTAGTGGGATTTGTCCACCACTCACTGAGTGTATGAAGAACGAAGATTTCTAGTGGATAGCAAAAGTAATAAATTCCATTGAAACTCTAAAGAATAAGGTAACCGATCAATTAGTGTTAGAACTTCCAAATTTTAGTAAGGTATTTAAAGTAGATTTTGATGCAACTCGTTCAACAATTGGAGTAGTCTTGAATCAATATGGTAAGATGATAGAATTATTTAGTGAGAAGTTGAATGATGCTAAAAAAAAATTACTCTATTTATGATCAATAATTCTATGCCATTTTTTAATCCTTGAAGAAATGGAGACACTATTTTCTACCAAACAATTTTTTTTGTTTACATATCATAAGGAATTGCAATACATAAAAAATCAAGGCAATACGAATTAGAAGTATTTGAAATGGGTGGATTTTTACAGAGTTACTGATTTGTTTTAAAACATACGTCTGGAAAATATAACAAGGTTATTGATGCATTAAGTTGGAGGGTGATGTTGCTAAATACCATGCATGTTGAATTTTTTAATTTGGACATCATGAAGGAGTTGTACGCTAAAGACATAAATTTTGTAGAGGCATGTAAAAAATGCAAAAATGCATGGAATATGAATAACACACCATATTTGGATTTCCATATCCAAGAGGGATTCTTGTTCAAGAATCATAAATTATGTATTCCACAGAGTTCTTTGAGACCAAACCGCATTCAAGAGATACATAGTTGAGGTTTAGGTGGGAATTTTTCAGTGGATAAAACAAAGGCATTGGTGGATGAAAGGTATTTTTGTCCTAGTCTCAATAAACATGTCAAAATATTTGTTGAATGTTGTATAATTTGTCAATTGGGCAAGGGGAGAAGCCAAAACACTAGGTTATCTAATCCCTTACCTGTACTTGAAAATTCATGGGAATAAATAAGCATGGATTTTATTTTGGGACTTCCTAAGACATAGAGAGGTCATGATTTAGTGTTAATGGTGGTAAATAGATTTTCTAATATGGCACATTTCATATCATGCAATAAGAACAATGATGCTACACATGTGGCTATGTTATTTTTCCAAGAAATTGTAAGGTTACAATGGATACCTAGGAGTATCACCCTAGATAGAGATACATGATTTGTTGGACATTTTTAGAAGACTCTTTAGAAGAAGATGGATTCTAGGTTGTAGTACACTATAGTTTATCATTTGTAGACACATGGTCAGACATAGGTATTTAACTAAATCCTAGGAAACGTTTTGAGGAGTTTTATTGGAGACAAATCGGGTCAATGCAATTTGGTTGTAGCTCAAGTTGAATTCACCTACAATAACTTAGTTGATAGATCCACTAGTAAAATTCCATTCCACGTAATGTGTGGCATGTATCCAATGGTTTTTTTAGACCTATTCAAGTTGCTAGAATTTGAATACAAGAGGATCCATAATGTAGATAATTTTGTAGAAAAAACGCACGACATTCATGACCAGGTTAGAGAGAGTCTAGAATAGAGTAATGATAGCCATAAGTAGAAGGAAAATTTTCATAGGAATTTGAAGGTTTTCAAATGGGGTGATATTGAAATGGAACATTTGAGGAAGGAAATATTTCTGAGAGGAACTCACAACTAACTCAAGTACAAGAAAAACAGTCCATGTAATATTTTGAGAAAAATATCTGATGACACCTACAAGCTATATTTGTTGGAGGCATTTGACATTTCTTAAATATTTAATGTTTTTTATTTATATGAGTTTCATGAAGAATAAGAGGATGGTGAAGAAAGCACCATGAAATAATGGGAAGGGAAGTTTTCAGTCAATCTTGATGAAGAAATTGAAGAAATATTGGAAAAAAGAGTTATCCTGAAGAAACAAGGTCAAGAGAAGTTAGATTATTTGATAAAATGGAAGAATATAAATTTGGAGGATGGATTGTGGATTAAAGAGGAATAATTGGGTCGCCTTTAATGGCCTATATTAATTGAAGGTTTCGTGGCTCCATCCACATGAGTTCGATGCTCATGTTTTTTTACCAATGGTGTCTAATGGAGGAGCATCCTTAGGCTCATGCAATCGGGATCAAATATTTTCTTTAATATACATATTTCTATTGTTTAGTTACTTATCTTTGTGGGGAGGAATAAATATGTTGAACAGGATAAGTCAACTGAGAGGGGGGTGTGATTCAGTTGTATAAATTTTCTTTCATTTTATAAGAAGATTACTTCTTAATCAATAAATCATGTCTTTAACATTTAACTTGCAGTAATACATTTAACCAATAAATATACAATCACATAAATGAAACAGTGACACAGTGATTTTTCATGAGGAAACCCAAAAGGGAAAAACCTATTCTTCTTATGAATGAAAGGCAATCTCCAACTCCTCTTTACATTCTTATTTTATCTGAGCTACAACCCCTATGAGGTTGCTACCTCTGTTTCTTCAGCATCTACTAAATGAAAGCTACAACTCCCAGATGTACAAGCACCAACTTGTATAGGAGACTTGTACAGTCTCCCCTTGCTGCTCCCTACCACCCTAAAATCCTTCTCTATCACTAAGAATCTGCAAACCAACTCTTATCTTCTCTGTCAAAGATTAAGCAATAAATTTTCTCCTCAGAGCCATATTTCTCCCATAATCCTCTTGCCCCATCTTTTCTCCTCACTATCCCTGTATAATTTTATTTTAGATTTATCTTCATTTACATAAATGAATTTTACTTTAGAGCTACGTCTGTACCATTAATTCCATACGCACCAGCATTCATCTCACCAAATTTCACTTATTTCTACCCTGTACATTCAGAGCATACACTCGAACCCTCAGGCTTTGAATATTCAGTTACAATAAATGAATAACTACCTTACAGTGATTATTATTGGCCAAGGCATCTAGAAGAACAACAACCACACGATCAATTTAAGTATTTAATCTGCACCGTTCGATGTAGAATATGGGTCTCATGCTTACTCAATATGCCCATTGGCTGTGACCATGGGCCTTTACCAAAAGGATCTTTTGTGATTTGCATATCGGAAATCCTGAGGTGAATACATCTTGTCTCTTTATGTTGCGATCTCTGAAAAGGAGCTTTAACTTGGTGCTAGATCCTCCTTATCACATGACCAATGGCGGTGACTATAGCCTATACAAAAATGTATTTCGGTGTTTCGCATTTCGATGTTTCGACATTTCGACATTTCGGCTTTTAGCGTTTCGACATTTTGGTGTTTTCGCATTTCATCATTTCGGCATTTGGACATTTATGTGATGAAGTGTTTTGACACTCCAAGTCGCGATCCCTGAAATGATCTCACGACTTCACATTTGATCTGGTGGACATAGATCGGATGATTCTCGTTAACTTCTCGGGGACAGATCAACGGTCATATATGACTCTTATATTACCCCTCCAATGCTTAATTCAACAGACATGACTTAATCATTCATCGAGATAAGTGGTTGTCGAGTTTTTGGTACTTTGGCCATCAAGTCTTCATGACCTCCAATAATTCAAAAACTCTTGAAACTGTAGATCATGTGATGTGTGTCCCTTTTGGTATTTTGGCATTCAAGACTTCGTGATGTTGGAGTTTTTTGCTTACCATGCAAAAATCCCGAAATAGAAATTCCCGGACTGACGTATCATAATGGCGTTACTTAGGATAACATGTCATGTGTTGGTCAATCTCCGATATCCGAAATTCAAGCTAAGGGTGTTGAATCCTCTTCCAAGGCTCGTTTCACATGTGACCTCGAGTTATAACCAAAGGCTCACCTCCTGGGTTCTTCACAGTTTCACGTTTTGGTATGTCGAGAGGCATGTTGATCTCCAAATTAGGAACCACCGTGCCTATGCAAACTGATCCACGTGCCTGTTCAAACTGACCAACAAACTCCCCCTTTGGCATTTTAAAGTTTGACATTAATGACAAAATGAAGTCCTATGCAAACTGTGTAAACTGCCCTGCTGTGCAAAATGTGCAAACTGCAAGCCCTGCCAACAAACTTTGTGCAAACTGCGAGCCCTACCAACAAACTCCCCCTTTGGCATTGATGGAAAACTTTAAATCTCTTCTCCCCATGAGCAAAGAAAATCACTTGCAAATATGTATCATTTCTGCAGCAACTCCCCCTATCAATAATAGTCAATAAACCTGTGCAGTCTACTTTTATAATGAAGCCCATGCAATCTTTGAGAATGAAATGAAATTACAGAGGGTAAGCCCCCAACTGATCCCTGAGACCTCCAAATTGCATTTTAGATAAAGTTTTAGTAAATACATCTACTATCTGATCCTTTGTGCCAACATATTCCACTTTAATAACTTTAGACATAACCTGCTCTCTTAGAAAATGAAATTTAATGGGAATGTGTTTTGTTTTGGAATGCATAACAAGAATTTTAGAAATACTAATTGCATTGGTATTATCACAAAAGATAGATATAGGTTCATTATAATGAATATGTATATCTTCCAACATCTGTTTCATCCATAGAACCTGAGTGCAACAAGTTGCAGTTGCAATGTATTCTGCTTCACGAGTAGACAGAGACATTGTTGATTGTTTTTTACTTGACCAACTTACAAGACTTCCTCCAAGAAAAAAATGTTGCTCCACTAGTACTCTTCCTATCACCAACACAACCTGCCCAATCAGCATCAGTGAAAGCATATAAATCAAGTTGATTACCTATAGGATACCATAAACCATACTCTGTTTTCCACTTAAGATATCTGAAAATTCTTTTGACTGCAAGTAGATGAGAAGTTTTTGGTGAAGCCTGAAACCTGCCAACTTGACAAACTGCATGCATAATATCAGGTCTTGTATTTGTATCATAAAGAAGAATACCAATCATAGATCTGTATATTGTCTTATCAACATCTTTAGTATCATCAAACTTACTTAATTTACAGCCAGGAGTGTCAACTGGTTTAGAATCTTCCATCTGAAATTTCTTAAGCATTTCATTGATATACTTGGTTTGAGAAATGGAAATACCTTTATCAGATTGAGTAATTTGCAAGCCTAAGAAAAAATTCATTTCTCCTAGCATGGACATCTCAAACTCTTTCTTAAAACTTTCAACAAACTGTTTACTGAGCCTATTATCATCACTACCAAAAATGATATCATCTACATATATCTCAAAAATGATCAGGCTATCATTTTCTTATTTAATATATAGATTACTATCAGTGTTACCTTTCATGAATCCTTGTTGCCTCAAGTAATTGTCAAGTCTAGAATACCAAGCCCTTGGTGCTTGCTTCAGACCATACAATGCCTTTTTCAACCTGTAAACATATTGTTTTGCTTCTTGTACCTAAAAACCATCTAGTTGTTCCATATATACTTCTTCCTCTAAATCACCATTCAAAAATGCAGGCTTTACATCCATTTTGTAAACTTTAATGTGTTTAGAACTGGCATAAGCTAGAATCAGTCTAATGGATTCGATTCTTGCAATAGGAGCAAAAGTTTCTCCAAAATCTATTCCTTCTACCTGTGCATACCCTTTACAAACCAGTCTAGCCTTATTTCTAGTTATTTTACCTACTTCATCCATCTTATTTCTGAAAACCCATTTAGCCCCTATGACATTCTTATTCAAAGGTCTAGGAATCAGTTCCCATGTCTTATTCTTTTCTATTTGACTATGTTCTTCATTCATTTCTTTCATCCAATACTCATTTTTAATTGCTTATTCAATATTTTTGGGTTCAATCAGAGAATGTAAAGATACTTGTTCATGAGTTGAGGTGGATTTTTGCCTTTTGCTTCTTGTTCCAACACCTGCATTTATGTCACCAATTATATGTTCTTCAGGGTGATTTTTCTGTATTCTCTTGCTTGGATTCTTTGATGGAGTCATGATTTTGGATGGAGTTGTGCCCTGTGTCAAAGTAGGAATTAATTGTTCACTGTCAATAACCTTAGTTTCTTCTGTTTCACATACCTCATCATTCATTTTATGCTTGTCATCTATCTCATATATTTGATGATTCTTTTCTTTAGATTTAGACTTCAAAAATGAGAACTCATCAAATTTCATATCTATGACTTCAACTATTTTGTTCAATCTAAAGTTGTAACATTTATAAGCTTTCCTTGAACAGGAATGCCCAACTAAAATACCTTCATCTGTTCTAGACTCCAACTTACCCAAATGCTTGTCAACTCTTTTGATATAACATTTATTGCCAAAAAATCTGAAATGTTTAACACTAGTTGGTCTGTCTTTCCATAACTGATAGGGTATCTTAAAATGATTGTTTCTCAGCAAGATTCTATTCAAAATGTGAACAGAAGAATGAACAACTTGAGGCCATAGCATATTACTTAGTTTAGATTCATTGAGCATAGTTCTAGCCATCTCCATAACAGTCCTATTTTTTCTTTCAACCACTCAATTTTGTTGAGGTGTTTCAGTAACAAAAAAATGTCTTGTTATCCCATTTTCATCACAGTATTTGTTGAATTATTTAGACACAAATTCCCCTCCATTATCTGATCTTAAACATTTAATTTTCATCTCATATTCATTTTCAGTTGACTCCTTGAAGTTTTGAAAACAGCTAAAAGTTTTAGATTTCTTTTTCAATAAAAACATCCATGTCATTCTAGTAAAGTCATCCACAAATAGTAGAAAATATATTTATCCTTTTAACCATGTTATTCTCATAGGTCCACAGACATCAGCATGTACTATTTCCAATGGTTTAGTTGTTGAATGTTCATTGGTTTTGAATACAACTCTAGTTTGCTTACCATGTTGACATTGCTTGCAGACAAAACTTGAAAGATTTTTATGACAGGTAAATCTCTTATTGCTTCCTTTGTATTCAACTGAATCATATTTTCAAAGTTAATGTGTCCAAGTCTTTTGTGCCACAACCAACTTTCATCTTCACTCCCAAGATAACATTTTTATTTTTCTTCATCTAATATGTAAATGTTGCTTGAAATTCTTGTGGTTGTTCCAACTAGTTTATTTGATTTTTTATCTCTGATTTGACATCATTTTGAATAAAATATCATAAAGAGACCTTTATCATAGGTTTGAATTACACTCAATAAGTTATGTTCCATTTCCTCAACCAATAAGACATTTTCAGCCATGATTTTCTTGTTGTTTGGACATACAGTTCCTCTTCCAACTATCCTAGATGATTGATCATTTCCAAAGGTGATTGTACCTTCTTTTCCTTCATCTAGTTCAACAAAGAGTTTTTTTCTACCTATCATATGGTTTGAACATCCACTATCCACAACCCATTTTACTTTATGTTCTGCTTGTAGAGCTATAGTGCATTTTTCAGTGTTCAGATTTTCACTTTTCTTTTTCCAATATTTGGTTTTTAGATCTGTGTAAGTGGGTTCATTAAATTTCTG
>ML777380.1:402887-424253 GCA_009831015.1 Picea engelmannii | reverse complement strand
GCTCTCAATCAAACCATTTGATTTATGTAATTCAAATTCTAGATTCTCAATTTCTCTTTTAAAATGTTTGCATTCCCTTCTCACTTTTCTTAATTCACTTAAAGCACTTACCAATTCAGCTTCTAGATCAACTTCACCTTCTTATTCTTCACCAGAATGATCATCCTATTTTTCCATAGCCATAAAAATTTTTACATCTAAACTGTCATCACTCTCACCAGATTCTGAAATATCACTGTCATCTTTTATACACAGGCTTTTCTTTTTGTAAGTTTTTCTTTGAAAAAACTTCTTATGTCTATTCTTGAATTCCTTAGGTTTTCTATCACTTTCTTCTTCATTATCAGTATGCTTATTGTAAGGACACTTAGATGAAAAATGTCCTATTCTACCACAACCAAAGCATTTCAGAGGAAGCTTACCTATATACTTGCCAGTACCTCTTTTCATATTTTTAACAAAATTTGCTTCTTCCACATCACCTTCTGACTCCTCATGACTGTTGATTTCTGCTTCAACCTTTTTCTTATCTTTCTTTTCTACCTTGAAAGTTGCTTCTTTCCTAAAATAATTCTCACCAGAGGTTCTCATCTCATATGTTGTTAGTATTCCATGTAATTCATCCATTTCTAAAGTATCAAGATCTGTTCTTTCTTCTAATGCAGATATTTTTGAATCAAATCTTGTAGGAAGTGATCTAAGTACCTTTTTCACAATAATATTATTATTAACTATTTCTCCTAGACCTCTCATGGTATTAACAACTACATCAATACGAAAAAAGTAGGTAGCTATATCTTTAGATTCTTCCATTTTCAAGATTTCAAATTGACTTCTATATGATTGTAGCTTAGCACTCTTTAACTTAGTGTCTCCTTCATATACATTTTTCAATTTATCCCATATTTCTTTTGTTGATGCACAATGCATAACTTTAAAAAATTCTGACCCTACTAGACCTCCTAATATTGCATACATAGCTTTGGAATTACTCTCATAGAGTCTCTTACCTGTAGCATCTATTGGAATGGTTGTTGGGACTTTATATTCATTTAGTACAGCCTGTCAGATATCTACTCCTTGAGTTTGTAAAAACAACTTCATCCTGATACTGCAAAAAGCATAATTATGACCATCAAATAAAGGCAATCCATGTTTTGTAAATTCTGACTTCTTATCCATTATGAATGATCAAAAACTTCTAGTGGCTAAACTGATATCTTGAAGTAACCTAGTATGATACCAATTGTTGAACATGATAAGTCAACTAAGGAGGGGGGGGGTGAATCAATTGTATAAAATTTCTTTCATTTTATAAGAAGATTACTTATTAATCAATAAATCATTCCTTTAACATTTAACTTGCAGTAATATATTAACCAATAAATATAAAATCACATAAATGAAACAGTGACACGGTGATTTTTCATGAGGAAACCCAAAAAGGGAAAAACCTCTTCTTCTTATGAATGAAAGGAAAGCTCCAACTCCTCTTTACATTCTTATTTTATCTGAGCTACAACCTAGATGAGGTTGCTACCTCTATTTCTTCAGCAACTACTGAATGAAAGCTACAACTTCCAGATGTACAAGCACCAACTTATACAGGATACTTTTATAGTTTCCCCTTGCTCCTCCCTACCACCCTGGAATCCTTCTATGTCACTAAAAATATGCAAACCAACTCTTATCTTCTCTATCAAAGATTAAGCATTAAATTTTCTCCTTAAATTTTACAGAGCCATCTTTCTCCCATAATACTCTTGCCCCATCTTTTCTCCTCACTATCCCTGTATAATTTTATTTCAAATTTATCTTCATTTACAGAAATGAATTTTACTTTAGAGCTACGATCGTACCATTAATTCCATACGCACCAGCATTCATCTCACCAAATTTCACTTACTTCTACCCTGTACATTCAGAGCATACACTCGAACCCTCAGGTTTCAAAGATTCAGTTACAATAATTGAATAACTACCTTACAATCATTATTATTGGCCAAGGCATCTAGAAGAACAACAACCACACGATCAATTTAAGTATTTAATCCACATCGTTCGATGTAGAAGATGGGTCTCGTGCTTACTCCATATGCCCATTGGTTTTGACCATGGGCCTTTACCAAAAGGTGCTTTCGCGATTCGCATATCGACAATCCTGAGGTGAAGACATCTTGTCTCTTCATGTTGTGATCTCCAAAAAGAAGATTTAACTTGGTGCTAGCTCCTCCTTCTCACATGACCAATGGTGGTGACTACAACCTATACAAAAAGGTATTTTGACGTTTCCCATTTCGGCGTTTCGGCATTCCATATTTCGGCATTTCGACTTTTAGCATTTCGACATTCTGACGTTTTCGCATTTCGACATTTCGGTGTTTCTGTGATGAAGTGTTTCTACACTCCAAGTCATGATCCCCGAAATGATCTGATGGCTTCACATTTGATCTAGTGGACATAGATCGGATGATTCTCGTTAACTACTCGAGGACAGATCAACGATCATATATGACTCTTATATTACCCCTCCAATGCTTAATCCAATAGACATGACTTAATCATTCATCGAGATAGATGGCTGTCAGGTTTTTCAGTACTTTGGAAATCAGGTCTTCATGACCTCCAATAATTCAAAAACTCTCAAAACCGCAGATCATGTGACATGTGTCCCTTTCGGTATTTTGGCATTCAGGACTTCGTGATGTTGGAGTTTTTAGCTTACCATGCAAAAATCCTGAAATAGAAATTCTCAGAGTGATGTATCATAGTGATGTTACTTAGGATGACGTGTCATGTGTTGTTCAATCTCCGATCTCCGAAATTCAAGCTAAGGGTGTTGACTCCTCTTCCAAGGCTCGTTTCACATGTGACGTCAAGTTATAACCAAAGGCTCACCTCCTGGGTTCTTCGCAGTTTCGCGTTTTGGTATGTCAAGAGGCATGTTGATCTCCAATTAGGAACCACCGTGACTGTGCAAATTGATCCACGATTCCTATGAAAATTGACCAACAAACTCCCCCTTTGTCATTTTAAAGTTTGACATTAATGACAAAACCAAGTCCTATGCAAACTGTGCAAACTGCCCTGCTGTGAAAACTGTGCAAACTGCAAGCCTTGCCAACAAACTCTATGCAAACTCCAAGTTGTTTTCAAGCCTTCAAGGAGTCAACTGAAAATGAATGTGATATGAAAATTAAATGTTTAAGATCAGATAATGGAGGGGAATTTGTGTCTAAAGAATTCAACAGATACTGTGATGAAACTGGGATAAGAAGACATTTTTATGTTACTGAAACACCTCAACAAAATGGAGTGATTGAAAGAAAAAATAGGATTGTTATGGAGATGGCTAGAACTATGCTCAATGAATCTAAACTAAGTAATATACTATGGCCTCAAGTTGTTCATACTGTTGTTCAAATTTTGAATAGAAGCTTGCTGAGAAACAATCATTTTAAGACACCCTATCAGTTATGGAAAAACATATCAGCTAGTGTTAAACATTTCAGAATTTTTGGGAGTAAATGTTATATCAAAAGAGTTGACAATCATTTGGGTAAGTTGGAATCTAGAATAGATGAAGGTATTTTAGTTGGGTATTCCTATTCAAGGAAATCTTATAAATGTTACAACTTCAGATTGAACAAAATAGTTGAAGCCATAGATGTGAAATTTGATAAGTCCTCATTTTTGAAGTCTAAATCTAAACAAAAGAATCATCAAATATATGAGATAGATTGCAAGCATAAAATGAATGATGAGTTAAGTGAAACAGAAGAAACTAAGGCTGCTGACAGTGAACAATTAATTCCTACTTTGACACAGGGCACAACTCCATCCAAAAGTATGACTCCATCAAAGACTCCAAGCAAGAGAATATAGAAAAATAACCCTGAAGAACAAATAATTGGTGACATAAATGCAAGTGTTGGAACAAGAATCAAAAGGAAAGAATCCACCTCAACTCATGAACAGGTATCTTTACTTTCTCTGATTGAACCCAAAAATATTGAAGAAGCAATTAAAGATGAGTACTGGATGAAAGCAATGAATGAATAACTTAGTCAAATAGAAAAGAATAAGACATGGAAATTGGTTCCTAGACCTTTGAATAAGAATGTCATAGGGGCTAAATGGGTTTTCAGAAATAAGATGGATGAAGCAGGTAAAATAACTAGAAACAAGGCTAGATTGGTTTGTAAAGGGTATGCACAGGTAGAAGGAATATATTTTGGAGAAAAATTTTCTCCTGTTGCAAGAATGGAATCCATTAGACTGATTCTAGATTATGTCGGTTCTAAACACATTAAAGTTTACCAAATGGATGTAAAGTCTGCATTTTTGACTGGTGATTTAGAGGAAGAAGTATATATGGAACAACCAGATGGTTTTCAGGTACAAGAAGCAAAACAGTATGTTTACAGGTTGAAAAAGGCATTGTTAGGCTTGAAGCAAGCACCAAGGGCTTGGTATTCTAGAATTGACAATTACTTGAGGCAGCAAGGATTCAGGAAAGGTAACACTGATAGTAATCTATATATTAAAGAAGAAAATGATAGCCTAATCATTTTTTAGATATATGTAGATGATATCATTTTTGGTAGTGATGATAATAGGCTCAGTAAACGGTTTGTTGAAAGTATGCAAAAAGAGTTTGAGATGTACATGCTAGGAGAAATGAAGTTTTTCTTAGGCTTGCAAATTACTCAATCTGATAAAGGTAATTCCATTTCTCAAACCAAGTATATCAATGAAATGCTTAAGAAATTTCAAATGGAAGATTCTAAACCAGTTGGCACTCCCATGGTTACTGGTTGTAAATTAAGTAAGTTTGATGATAATAAATATGTTGATCAGACAGTATACAGATCTATGATTAGTAGCCTTCTTTCTGCTACAAATACAAGACCTGATATTATGCGTGCAGTTTGTCAAGTTGGCAAGTTTCAGGCTTCACCAAAAACTTATCATCTACTTGCAATCAAAAGAATTTTCAGATATCTTAAGGGGACAACAGAGTATGGTTTATGATATCCTACAGGTAATCAGCTTGATTTATATGCTTTCATTGATGTTGATTGGGCAGGTTGTGTTGATGACATGAAGAGTACTAGTGGAGCGGCATTTTTTCTTGGAGGATGTCTTGTAAGTTGGTCAAGTAAAAAACAATTAGCAGTGTCTCTATCTATTGTTGAAGCAGAATGCATTGCAGCTGCAACTTGTTGCACTTAGGTTCTATGGATGAAACAGATGATGGAAGATATACATATTCATTATAATGAACCTATACCTATCTTCTATGATAATACCAGTGCAATTAGTATTTCTAAAAATCTTGTTATGCATTCCAAAACAAAGCACATTCTCATTAAATTTTATTTTCTAAGAGAGCAGGTTATGTCTAAAGTTATTAAAGTGGAATATGTTGGCACAAAGGATCAGATAGTAGATGTATTTACTAAACCTTTATCTAAAATGCAATTTGAAAGTCTCAGAGATCAGTTGGGGATTTACCCTCTGTAATTTCATTTCATTCTTAAAGATTTCACAGGCTTCATTATCAAATCAGACTCAACAGGTTTATTGACTATTATTGATAGGGGGAGTTGTTGTTGAAATGATACATCTTTGCAATTTCTTTTCTTTGCTTAGGGGGAGTATCATTGATTCATTTTCCATAGATGTCAAAAAGGGGAGAAGAGATTTAAATTTTTCCATCAATGCCAAAGGGGCAGTTTGTTGGCAGGGCTTGCAGTCTTCACAGGGCAGTTTGCACAGCAGGGCAATTTGCACAGTTTGCATAGGACTTGGTTTTGTCATTAATGTCAAAGTTTAAAATGCCAAAGGGGGATTTTGTTGGTCAGTTTTCATAGGCACCGTGGATCATTTTGCACAAGCACGGTGGTTCCTAATTTAGAGATCATCATGCCTCTCGACATACCGAAACATGAAACTGTGAAGAACCCAAGAGGTGATCCTTTGGTTATAACTCGAGGTCACATGTGAAACGATCCTTGGAAGAGGAGTCAGCACCCTTATCTTCAATTTTAGAGATCGAAGATTGACCAGCACATGAAACATCATCCTAAGTAACGTCACTATGATACATAACTCCAGGAATTTCTATTTCGGGATTTTTGCATGGTAAGCAAAAAACTCCAACATCACGAAGTCCTGAATGTCGAAATACCAAAAGGGACACACGTCACTGTAACGGCCTCCTCGTTACGACAACAACTCTGAGAACAGGTGCAATTTTTTGTTTTTTTTTAAGGTGAGTGTGCGCGTGTAGAAGTAACAAACACACTTGACTCTACGTCGCCACTCGACAACCAATAAGACACAACCACGATGTTCAGCGCAAGAAGACTGAAGGCACACAACGAGTAACTGCAACAATGTACGACCATAGGCATAAGGCGCACAACACAAACATTAAGACATACTGGGGGTGCACAGTAAGATCACAGAGGGAAGAATCCATGGTGTTAGGGTTACTATTTCTGCACAGGAAAGCAGAGCGTTTAGTCTTATGTCTTCTCGAAAGAAGATTAGACAGGCGCCTGGCCGACTGCTCAGGCAGAAACTAGTAACCCGACCTAGAACAAGATGCAAGCAAGACGAACAACAGGACGACCCCAACATATCCCATTGACAACAAGCAATAAACGCCCCTAGACATAAGGCGTACAACTAGTAGCTGTAAGAAGAAAACAACACCAGGTGTTAAGTACAGTACAGTCACAGATGGAAGAATCCAATAGTAGAGTTTACTATTTCTGCACAGAAAAGTAGGGCTTTTAGTCTTATGTCTTCTCAAAAGAAGATTAGACAGGCTCCTGGCCGACTGCTCAGGCAGAAACTAGTAATCTTTGTCAGGTGTGTCGCAAGAGTGGAAACCATGCCTTTAAAGGGCCCGAGACTCTCGATACGGCACTGGATTCTTTACACAGAAAAATCACACGCACAGACATGTCTCCTAAGGCCACGAGGGGGGTGTCTCATCCCACCCGACACAACAGAACCGACAATTAACTGATGACGATCAAGTGCTACATAATTAAGAAGAACAATTACGCCCCTTACAGAAGGCGCGTGACAAAAGGCCTCCGACAACGGAACCCAAGTTCAACACCACTTAAATGAACAACAACCCCCATTACTAACCYCGAGTGATTCATTGTATGTGAATCCAGGGGATTCCACCATATATGTTTTATCAATAACAATAATTTATACTAGCGTTACCGTAAGATGACCATATCATTACATTCTAATTACAAACACATTGCAATAAAATCAATGGTCATACATTCCAAATGATATCAACTCTAACATTTCAATTTAATTATATGGAAAGAACAATACCATTACCTATCCAACAATACATTACAATTACAAAATTTATGAACAATTATTCAATGACATTCCTTTGTGTGTTAYAGTAACATCATTACCTAATCAATACCTTTACATCTTGCTAACACAATTTAGGATATCATTAACAACAAACCATATCCTCACCTTTATCTACTAAAATACGTTTATAATGAAAATTAGCATGGGATAAAGTGGCATGGAAATTAAACGACAAGACATTTACAATCTATTATTATTATTTATCGTCGATTTAGCATGGAAATAACGTAGCATGGAATTTAATGAAAATAAAGTACCAGGTTTAATAATTGCCTAAATTCTAGTTGGGCCGCCATTTACCTTCAATGTACCAATGCTACCTAAGGTACTAGTGATAATGGGATTTATAAGGAGTTACGGTAATATTCAATCACGCTATCGCCAAATATATTTTTCTTTCTTCTTCCTTCGTTGAACTAGATTTGGCAGTAAAAAAATTGAATGACCAAGGACGAACTGATAATAAAGTAACAACTTAATATAATAATGAAAATGTCAGCCTGGAAGGTAAGGTTTAAGATAATTCCTTTATCATCATTTGATTATTTAAGCAACAAATGACGAATGTTAATGACAGAACAATAACAGTTATAAGGATAATAGCAACCTGGGAAGTGATGATTAGGATAATTCCTTTAAGCTGTCAGAATTTGATTTGAAACCAACAAAACGAATAATAAATATAACATTACCAGCCTGTATCCACACTAACCCCACAACGTTCGTTGTTGCAATAACAGTCCCTCCCGGAGTTATCATTCTTTTGATATTAAACAAAATGCAACCGGTAGGTTAAAGGTTTACCTCTCTGGATCTATGCTATCTGATCAATGCCTTAAGTCACTAACACCTGTATGCAGAGCCAACTAAACCAACTGTAGTGGAGGGCACGCACCAGACAAAAAGGGCGACGAAAGAACATGCAAGAATCTCACCTCAACGGGTCGCGGTCAGAGGATCCCTGTCTCCGTCGTACCTCGCGCAACTGGCAGAGGTGGGAAGGGGTAAAAGATCACAGTACAGAGGCGAATAGCCTGCAACTTGGCACTGTGTAGCAGGGGAAACGTAAGGGTTGAACACCAAAGTTGGGTGGGTGGATCGGAGTTTAGAGAAAGACGAAGGGGTTTTAAATGCGTTCCAGCTTCGCCAAGCTAGGATCAAAGTCCAGCGTAAGGACCAGACCCAAAATTCCTTTATCTATCAAAATGCAACATGCTACCCGCTCGAAACTTCCTCTAATTTCTGACAGACCATCACCAGTTTGAAATTTCTTAACCAAAATGCCGATTCGTACCAGTTCACGATTTGTCTAATTAATGCCTGAACAATTCAGTTCGAAAATCCGATTTCTATAATTGCCCAAGCTGTACCGGTTCGTAAATGTATTTGGCTGTGGTAAGAACAATATTAGCTCGGAATTTTTTTTGTCTAAAAAGCCAGTACTGAGCTAGTTCTCAGTCTATCTAAATATGACAGAACCATACCAGTTCAGGTCCCTTATCTAAAATGCCAATGCTGTGTCAGTTCGGAAATTTAGCCATTTACAGTAGGAACTATAACAGTTCACAATCTAGCTATTTTTGATAGAGGAGAAGGGAACGAGTTTTAAAATCAAGTTGCAAGGCGAAGTTATTACATCCAGGAAGGATACAGCGCGAAGAGTATGCAGAGGCACGAAGGTCCTGATCCCAGCAAGTAGAACCCCAAAACAGAACACCGGCCCAAGGATTATAGGCGTTTAACGGAGGGCTTTAGGCTTATACAGAGTTCATTCATTAATGTTGTGCGGACAAAAATTTCAGAGAAAACTATTCCGGCAATCAACACAAATTGCAGAAGAAAAAGAAAAACCCTTCCGGCGATCAATCGCTGATTCAATGCTTTTAAAACACAAGAAAAGTTAATTGCAAACTGAAATAAACATGCATTCTACTCCTACAACTAAAGACCATATCGTTTCCTTCTCACCTGCCTCCAATGACGCCCGCGTTCCAAGCTATCCTGTTGGTGCTTCGCGCCGCTCCTGCTCGCCAACCGTAGAGACCTCACCAGTACCTCCTAGCCAATCTCTAGGGGTACTATGCTTCCCCCTTAGCCCCCTGAGCCGCAAAGGGGCCACACAAGATCCAAAGATAATACTAGCTTCTCAGCTCGCCTCCAAGGCTGAGATACCACTCCAATACAGTTGAGAAATTCCCAACTCCTCACAAGCAACTGTTCAAGCCACAATCCGGCAGCGTAACATTGCGCTCACCGTTCCCCTTCTTCCTTCTTTTCCCCTTCTTTTATAGAAATTTGAGACCCACCTACTTTCCTAAATCATTGTTAATTTAATTTTTAATGACAATCCCCTAACAATTCTCTGTCGTCCAAGTGTCACTCATCCCCCCCGTTTCTCCAAAAATTAATTTCTTTTTAAAATTAAAAGACTCATTTCCCCCACCCCCCTTTAGTCGCTCCTAAAATTACTCCTAGGGTTCCTAGATCCCCTCTCATGCTTTTAATAACTTTCCTAAAATGAAGTTGCCAAGATTTAGTTCATTTTAGTAACTCCTTAAATGTTGATTCCTTTTTTCTTTTTACCCTATGTCCCCTACTTTCCATTATTAAGTTTCCTTTATTACAAGTTTCCTTATCTCTATTATTTATTTCTCTCTTTTTATTTTTAAACCCAAAAGATAAATGCGCTTATTAATCCTTTCTATATTTTTAAATTCATTACTTTTATACTCTCACATGTTTTTAACTTTATATTCCTTTTTACCATTTACACCACATATTTTAATTAATTTATTCCCTTTCTTCACTTTATCCCCATTAATTTTAAGAAGACTTTAATTAACACCTAGAAGGGTTTTAGTTTACGCCCTTATGTTTATTTTGTAGTATCTTTTCTTAGGGCTTGTCAAAATTTTATCTTAGAGATGTTTTAAATTTTAGGTTTATATTCGAACTGGGAGACAATCAATTAGGGGAGTCGTTTTGAGAATTTCTAAAGGCGTTAAGGTCTCAGAGTCATCTAGGTTTGTCTCATCATCACCATCAATGCGATGTGCCCTTCAGGATGCACTACATTCTCCAAGGGTGCTACTCGCCTCGGTTGCTTTTGTTGCGCGACGTGCCCTTCAGGATGCACCACGTGCTCCAAGGGTGCCACTCCCTTACTTGTATTTCTTTGCGTGAAGTGCCCTTCAGGATGCACCACGTGCTCCAAGGGTGCCACTCGCTAACTTGACTGATTGGTTGACATCTATAACCCCTGGAGTCAACACTCCTCCAGGTGAACTCGTGGGAGACTAAGGGATCTAAGGAATAAGGCCCCCACCTTATTGCGCGCCCCTTAGAATCATTGTGAGCGACTGTCGTAGTCTCTCCTCACGGCATCGTGGATCCTCTCGAACTAGGTAATCGTTAACCTACAGTTCGAGTCACGGCAGGAGTGCTAGTAGGCTGTGGCAGGGCTGTTGTCCACACCTCTCCCTCAACCTCTCTGGAAATCATGTGTGGCCCCTTTACTCCATATGTGAGTCTGGTCGGCAAGCTATCATCAGCCTGCATCATCAACCATCATGTCAGAACATGTCAACAACATATCATCAAATCAATAAATATCATGGTAAATAAATCAACTCAAATATCACACTCCCTGACTCAATCCGGAGTCCAAGGGTTTCCTCGATGCCTCGGCATCCTCTAGGTCAAAATCCTGCACACTCAAATAAATTGAGTCAATAGAACCTGTATATAACAATAGTAATACATCATGTCATCTATCATAATTCATCATAATCAAGTATAAATGTTTTTACATAAGAAAGTCCAGATCACTTGCGAGCAAGGGTCCTCAAATAATAAGTTTTGTAAGTGCGCCAGAGCGGGATGTTACATACACCTCCTCTTGGTCTAAACTTCGTCCCGAAGTTTCTCAGTATAAATGCCGAAATAAATGTACCACCATATCATAAGTACCACAATACCCTAAGTCTATCTGTCAAACAAAAATGGGAACTGCTGGTGCATATCATATGCGTCCTCCCAGGTCGCCGAGTGCGGACTATAACTGTCCCATTGGACCTTGACATGATCTACCATTCAACGTCATAACTTTCGAACATGAATATCTAATATGCGGACCGGCTCAGCCATGAGCGCTCCCTCATCCGATACCTGCAAGGAACCCATGTCTATCACGTGTGTAGGATCACTAATATAATGTCTCAAAACAAATACATGAAAAACCTCGTGCATACGCCTCAAAGAATCAGGCAAGGCTATTCGATAGGCCACGGGCCCCTTTCTCTCCACAATCTCGAAAGGTCCCACAAACCTAGGAGAGAGTTTAGCTCCCTTCCCAAACTTGATCGAACTCTTATGCGGTTTAACCCACAAGAAGACTCGATCGCCGACCTCGTAACTATGGTCGACTCGGTGCGCATCGACATAACTCTTCTGTCGATCCTGCACTTCTTTTATCCTTTGTCTTAAGGTTTGCATCTGCTCTTCCATTTCTTGAATCGCTTCTGGTCCCACCAGGACCCTATCCTCAAGCCGATCTCATCTCAAGGGCGACCGACACGGCCACCCATAAAGGAACTCAAAAGGCTCCATTTTGATGGTGCTCTGGTAACTGTTGTTGTAAGCGAACTCTACTAGAGGTAATAATTCTTCCCAACGCTTTTGTTGATCCATCACGTACATGTGCAACATGTCTTCCAAGGTTTGGTTTGTTCGTTCGGTCTGTCCGTTCGTCTCTGGGTGATACGCAGTACTAAAATTAAGTTGATTTCCCAAGGCCTCTTGGAAACTCGTCCAAAATCGTCCAGTAAACACTGATCCTCGATTAGATATAATCCTCTTAGGCACACCATGCAGCCTCACAATCTCACTGATGAAAACTCTCGCTATGTTAGGTGCCTGATACGTCGTACGGAAAGGAATAAAGTGAGCACTTTTCGTCAGAGTGTCTAGTACTACAAAAATCGAGTCGTGTCTCCTTGCCGTCAGTGGCAATCCAACAATAAAATCCATCGAAATAACTTCCCATTTCGATTCCGGAATGGCATGTGGTTGAATTAATCCTGTCGGGTGTCCATGTTCATCCTTTACCTGCTGAAACTCGAGACATCTAGCCACAAAGTTGGCTATGTCGACCTTCATTCTCTTCCAGAAGAATAAGGGTTTAAGGTCTGCCCTCATCTTCGTAACTCCAGGGTGAGCCATGTAAACTGCTCTATGAGCCTCTCTTAGGATCAACATCCTCAACTCGTCGCTTGGCGGTACGTAAATCCGACCTCTAAACCTCAATAATCCGTCACTATCAAATGAATATCCCTCAATTCGTGGTACCATCATTGTGTATTGTCCGAAAAAATCCTTGACTTCTTTATACCAGTCATCGTCACGCTGTAAGGTGAGAATCTTCTCACATAGATTCGTCTGAAGAGGTAACACCGAAAAGATGCGTGGCCTCCAACTCAAAGCATCCGCCACTCGGTTCATTGTTCCCTTTATGTAAGTAATCTCGAAGTCGTACTCGCTAAGAAATTCCGACCAACGCCGTTGTCGCGTGTTCAGGTCGCTTTGCGTAAAAATGTGTTGTAGTCCACAATGATCAGTCTTTAATTCAAATTTCCATCCAACAAGGTAGTGTCTCCAAACCTTCAAGGCATAGACAATGGCCAAAAACTCAAAATCATGCGTTGCGTAATTCTCCTCATGCCTTCTCAGTTTTCTCGAAATGTAAGCAATCACTCGTCCGTCTTGCATCAAGACTCCGCCTAAACCTTCCTTGGATGCGTCAGTGCATACCACGAAGTCTGCGTCCATGTCAGGGACCCTTAGTATCAGTGCGGTGGTCAACAACTCCTTAAGCCTTAGAAATGCTTCCACGCATTTATCGGTCCAAAAAAACTTCTTGTTTTTCTTCTGCAATTCTGTAATCAGATTTGCTATCTTTGAAAAACCCTTGACAAACCATAGATAGTATCCGGATAAACCCATAAAAATACACACTTCTGTGACATTCGTTGGCGCAGGCCATTCCATAATAGCCTCAACCTTGGCTGCATCCACGGCGATACCTTCGCCAGAGATGACATGCCCTAAGTAGTGAATCCTCGATTGATAAAAAGAGAATTTGGACAACTTCCCATACAATTTGTGCTCTCGCAAACACTATAGTACCAAGCGCAAGTGCTCGTCATGCTCCTCCATCATCCGAGAGTAGATCAAAATATCGTCAATGAATACTTGGACGAACTTGTCCAAGTACTCGCGGAACACCCCATTCATCAAGCTCATAAATACCCCTGGGGCGTTTGTCAGTCCAAACGGTAAAACAGTAAATTCGTAATGTCCAAATCTCGTCTTGAAGGCGGTCTTAGGGACATCATCCTCCTTGATCCGTAACTGGTGATACCCTGATCGCAAATCGATCTTGGAGAACACTGTCGCACCCTTCATTTGATCAAACAGATCATCAATTCTCGGCAAGGGATATTGATTCTTGATCGTAGCCTTGTTCAGTTGACGGAAGTCAATGCAAAGCCTCCACGATCCGTCCTTCTTCCGAATGAAAATAACTAGTGCACCCCACGGTGACACACTAGGGCGTATCAGTCCCAGGTCCAATAGCTCCTTCAATTTCATTTTCAACTCTTGCAACTTCGGGGTCAACATCCAATAAGGAGTTCTTGCTATCGGTTCGGTCCCCGGTTTCAGGTCTATGGTAAACTCCAGTTCTCTTTCTGGCGGCATCCCTGGCAACTCCTCTGGAAATACGTCCGCAAACTCCTTCACCACTGGAAGGGGTTCTAGACCTTCTGCTACTCCATTTTTGTTTAGCGCAAGGATCGCATAAAGCTTCCACCCCGTGCGCATACTCTTCTGTAACTTTAAGGAAGAGACGAACCTCAGGGATACTCCCTAGTTCCGTCCTACAATCACCCATCTCTGTCCTTCATCATCGACCAAGCTCAACCGTTTCGTCTTACAGTTGAGTATCGCCTCATGCGATTCCAACCAATCCATACCAATCACGACGTCATAAGACCCTAAGATCATGACGTACAAGTTGACCCTCGTGACAAACTCTCCCAGGTTAAGGGCACAGCCCGTAACCTTTCCTCCAACCTTCTGTTTGGCTCCCGAAACCATCTCTACGAAGCTAAACTCGTCCTCCTCGACTGCCTTTACCTTAATCCTTTTTAGCATTGCACCAGAAATGAAACTCTCAATAGCACCTGGGTCTATCAAAATACTAAGGGTCTGGTCAGCAACAGTACCTGTCGTCTCGAGCACAGTCGACTGGTGCTCTGCCTAGCGGTTATTCACCGCTGCATGAATCTGATGGGCCTTGCCCATATCTCCCACTGTAGTGGGTCCGGCTGATCTGGACGCTCTGGTCCTCTCCACAGGACAATCACGCTGGTAGTGTGGCTCCCCACATGTCCAACACCCCTTCTTCGACCCAGTAGTCCTGGTACCCGAAGTAGAAGATGACTTCCCCCCGGCCTGAAACCCTGGTCTGTTCTGCTGAACAGGCCTAAACTACTGCTACTGTGGGTGACGTTGTTGCTGGTGCTGTGGTCCTTGATAAGGTGTCCACTGTTGAGGCGACGATCGTCAAGGTGTAGTGAACGTGGATCCCCTCTGGAAACCACGATATCCCGGTGTATTTCTCGCCAGTGTCTGATGCTACGGTGTACCAGAGGAACCCTGCCCTGCTGGTCTAGATGGAGTCCTGGTCTAACCCCCACTGATAAGATCCTCCTATGCTATGAGGGCCTTTTGGACATCGTCGTGCAAGGTTTAAGGCATCAAGATCCTAACCTTTGCATGCAGGTTGTCGTTAAGGCCAAACACGAACCTGTTGACCTTGAGCTTCTCTGTGTTAAGGTGCGGAGCATACCAGAGCAGCTCCATAAAACGTGCCTCATACTCGGGCACCGTACGACCTCCCTGTCATAAGGCGTTGAACTCATTGAGCTGAAACTCAATGAACTCCTCAGAAAGATACCCCTCTCGGAACCGTTCCTCGAACAGTTCCCAAGACACATCTCCAACGGCCATGTTCAGCTGCGGCAGGAGCGTCTTCCGCCATAGAAGAGCGCTCCCCTTCAGTTGGAAGACCGCCATGTGGACCTTCATGTTGGAGGTATAATCGCGAAGTGCGAAGCACATCGCCATATTCTCCAACCATGCCTCAGTGGCTGCGTCGTCCGGGGCACCAAAGAACTCGGGAAATTTTACCTTCTCGAGTTCACGGTGAATGATACCTGTAATGTCCGATGCGCGCGGTGGAACCTCAGTAGGCGTCGGCGCCTTGGCCTCGTCTCTGTCCAAACGGCTGATCAGCACCTCGGACATGCGCTGAAAATATCTCATCATCCGCACGACATCGGCAACTACGATCTGCTCCTGTCCGAGAACCTGCTCGCCTCCCTGGGGGTTAGACCCCTCAAGCGTGGATGCTGCTGGAGGCGTCACGCCTCCTCCCCTCGTACCCTGTCGTCTACCTTTGCGGCGTCCTCTAACCATGATTACCTGCACACACACAATCAACTCAATCAGCGATAGAATAATCAATATAATCCTGTCAATGGAAGCTGTAGAGAATCCCAAGTCGTGGGTCGAACCCGCTCTGATACCATATGTAACGACCTCCTTGTTACGACAACAACTCTGAGAATAGGTGCAATTTTTTTTTTTATTAAGGTGGGTGTGCGCATGTAGAAGTAACAAACACACTTGACTCTACGTCGCCACTCGACAACCAAAAAGACACAACCACGATGTTCAGCACAAGAAGATTGAAGGCACACAACGAGTAACTGCAACAATTTACGACCATAGGCATAAGGCGCACAACACAAACATTAAGACATACTGGGGGTGCACAGTAAGATCACAGAGGGAAGAATCCATGGTGTTAGGGTTACTATTTCTGCACATGAAATCAGAGTGTTTAGTCTTATGTCTTCTCGAAAGAAGATTAGACAAGCTCCTGGCTGACTGCTCAGGCAGAAACTAGTAACCTGACCTAGAACAAGACGCAAGCAAGACGAACAACAGGACGACCCCGACATATCCCAGTGACAACAAGAAATAAACGCCCCTAGACATAAGGCGTACAACTAGAAGCTATAAGCAGAAAACGACACCAGGTGTTAAGTACAGTACAGTCACAGATGGAAGAATCCAACAATAGAGTTTACTATTTCTGCACAGAAAAGCAGAGCTTTCAGTCTTATGTCTTCTCGAAAGAAGATTAGACAGGCTCCTAGCCGACTGCTCAGGCAGAAACTAGTAATCTCTGTCAGGTGTGTCGTAAGAGTGGAAACCCTGCCTTTAAAGGGCCCGAGACTCTCGATACGGCACTGGATTCTTTACACAGAAAAATCACACGCACATACATGTCTCCTAAGGCCACCAGGGGGGTGTCTCATCCCACCCGACACAACAGAACCGACAATTAACTGATGACGATCAAGTGCTACATAATTAAGAAGAACAATTACGCCCCTTACAGAAGGCGCATGACAAAAGGCCTCCGACAACAGAACCCAAGTTCAACACCACTTAAATGAACAACAACCCCCATTACTAACCCCGATTGATTCATTGTACATGAATCCAGGGGATTCCACCATATATGTTTTATCAATAACAATAATTTATACTAGCGTTACCGTAAGATGACCATATCATTACATTCTAATTACAAACACATTGCAATAAAATCAATGGTCATACATTCCAAATGATATCAACTCTAACATTTCAAATTAATTATATGGCAAGAACAATACCATTATCTATCCAACAATACATTACAATTACAAAATTTATGAACAATTATTCAATGACATTCCTTTGCGTGTTACAGTAACATCATTACCTAATCAATACCTTTACATCTTGCTAACACAATTTAGGATATCATTAACAACAAACCATATCCTCACCTTTATATACTAAAATACGTTTATAATGAAAATTAGCATGGGATAAAGTGGCATGGAAATTAAACGACAAGACATTTACAATCTATTATTATTATTTACCGTCGATTTAGCATGGAAATAACATAGCATGGAATTTAATGAAAATAAAGTACCAGGTTTAATAATTGCCTAAATTCTAGTTGGGCCGCCATTTACCTTCAATGTACCAATGCTACCTAAGGTACTAGTGATAATGGGATTTATAAGGAGTTACGGTAATATTCAATCACGCTATCGCCAAATATATTTTTCTTTCTTCTTCCTTCGTTGAACTAGATTTGGCAGTAAAAAAATTGAATGACCAAGGACGAACTGATAATAAAGTAACAACTTAATATAATAATGAAAATGTCAGCCTGGAAGGTAAGGTTTAAGATAATTCCTTTATCATCATTTGATTATTTAAGCAACAAATGACGAATGTTAATGACAGAACAATAACAGTTATAAGGATAATAGCAACCTGGGAAGTGATGATTAGGATAATTCCTTTAAGCTGTCAGAATTTGATTTGAAACCAACAAAACGAATAATAAATATAACATTACCAGCCTGTATCCACACTAACCCCACAACGTTCGTTGTTGCAATAACAGTCCCTCCCGGAGTTATCATTCTTTTGATATTAAACAAAATGCAACCGGTAGGTTAAAGGTTTACCTCTCTGGATCTACGCTATCTGATCAACGCCTTAAGTCACTAACACCTGTATGCAGAGCCAACTAAACCAACTGCAGTGGAGGGCATGCACCAGACAAAAAGGACGACGAAAGCGCATGCAAGAATCTCACCTCAACGGGCCGCGGTCAGAGGATCCCTGTCTCTGCCATACCTCGCGCAACTAGCAGAGGCGGGAAGGGGCAAAAGATCACAGTACAGAGGCGAATAGCCTGCAACTTGGCACTGTGTAGCAGGGGCAACCTAAGGGTTGAACACCAAAGTTGGGTGGGTGGATCGGAGTTTAGAGAAAGACGAAGGGGTTTTAAATGCGTTCCAGCTTCACCAAGATAAGATCGAAGTCCAGCACAAGGACCAGACCCAAAATTCCTTTATCTATCAAAATGCAACATGCTACCCGCTCGAACCTTCCTCTAATTTCTGACAGACCATCACCAGTTCGAAATTCCTTAACCAAAATGTCGATTCGTACCAGTTCACGATTTGTCTAATTAATGCCTGAACAATTCAGTTCGAAAATTTGATTTCTATAATTGTCGAAGCTGTACCAGTTCGTAAATATATTTGGCTGTGGTAAGAACAATATTAGCTCGAATTTTTTTTTGTCTAAAAATCCAGTACTGAGCCAGTTCTCAGTTTATCTAAATATGACAGAACCATACCAGTTCAGGTCCCTTATCTAAAATGCCAATGCTGTGTCAGTTCGGAAATTTAGCCATTTACAGTAGGAACTATAACAGTTCGCAATCTAGCTATTTTTGACAGAGGAGAAGGGAACGAGTTTTAAAATCAAGTTGCAAGGCAAAGTTATTACATCCAGGAAGGATACAGTGTGAAGAGTACGCAGAGGCACGAAGGTTTCGATCCTGGAAAGTACAACCCCAAAACAGAACACCGGCCCAAGGATTATAGGCATTTAACGGAGGGCTTTAGGATTATACAGAGTTCAGTCATTAATGTTGTGCAGACAAAAATTTCAGAGAAAACTATTCCGGCAATCAACACAAATTGCAGAAGAAAAAGAAAAACCCTTCCGGCGATCAATCGCTGAGTCAATGCTTTTAAAACACAAGAAAAATTAATTGCAGACTGAAATAAACATGCATTCTACTCCTACAACTAAATACCATATCGTTGTCTTCTCGCCTGCCTCCAATGACGCCCGCGTTCCAAGCTATCCCGCTGGTGCTCCGCGCAGCTCCCGCTCGCCGACCGTAGAGACCTCACCGGTACCTCCCAGCCAATCGCTAGGGGTACTCTGCTTCCCCCTTAGCCCCCCGAGCCGCAAAAGGGCCACACAAGATCCAGAGATAAGACTAGCTTCTTAGCTTGCCTCCAAGGCCTAGCTACCACTCCAATATAGCTGAGAAATTCCCAACTCCTCACAAGAAACCAGTCAAGCCACAATCCGGCAGCGTAACGTTACGCTCACCGTTCCCCTTCTTCCTTCTTTTCCCCTTCTTTTATAGAAATTTGAGACCCACCTACTTTCCTAAATCATTATTAATTTAATTTTTAATGACAATCCCCTAATAATTCTCTGTCGTCCAAGTGTCACTCATCCCCCCCGTTTCTCCAAAAATTAATTTCTTTTTAAAATTAAAAGACTCATTTCCCCCACCCCCCTTTAGTCGCTCCTAAAATTACTCCTAGTGTTCCTAGATCCCCTCTCATGCTTTTAATAACTTTCCTAAAATGAAGTTGCCAAGATTTAGTTCATTTTAGTAACTCCTTAAATGTTGATTCTTTTTTGCTTTTTACCCTATGTCCCCTACTTTCCATTATTAAGTTTCCTTTATTACAAGTTTCCTTATCTCTATTATTTATTTCTCTCTTTTTATTTTTAAACCCAAAAGATAAATGTGATTATTAATCCTTTCTATATTTTTAAATTCATTACTTTTATACTCACATGTTTTTAACTTTATATTCCTTTTTACCATTTACACCACGTATTTTAATTAATTTATTCCCTTTCTTCACTTTACCCCCATTAATTTTAAGAAGACTTTAATTAACACCTAGGAGGGTTTTAGTTTACACCCTTATGTTTATTTTGTAGGATCTTTTCTTAGGGCTTGTCAAAATTTTATCTTAGAGATGTTTAAAATTTTAGGTTTAGATTTGAACTGGGAGATAATCAATTAGGGGAGTCGTTTTGAGAATTTCTAAAGGCGTTAAGGTCTCAGGGTCATCTAGGTTTGTCTCATCATCACCATCAATGCGACGTGCCCTTCAGGATGCACTACGTGCTCCAAGGGTTCCACTCGCCTCATTTGCTTCTGTTGCGCGACGTGCCCTTCAGGATGAACCACGTGCTCCAAGGGTGCACTCGCTGACTTGTATTTCTTTACGCGACGTGCCCTTCAGGATGAACCATGCGATCCAAGGGTGTCACTCGCTGACTTGACTAATTGGTAGACATCTATAACCCCTGGAGTCAACACTCCGCCAGGTGAACTCGTGGGAGACTAAGGGCTCTAAGGAATAAGGCCCCCGCCTTATTGCGCGCCCCTTAGAATCATCGTGAGCGACTGTCGCAGTCTTCCCTCATGGCATCGTGGATCCTCTCGAACTAGGTAATCGTTAACCTACAGTTCGAGTCATGGTGGGAGTGCTAGTAGGCTGTGGCAGGGCTGTTGTCCACACCTCTCCCTCAACCTCTCTGGAAATCATGTGTGGCCCCTTTACTCCATATGTGAGTCTGGTCGACAAGCTATCGTCAGCCTGCATCATCAACCATCATGTCCGAACATGTCAAAAATATATCATCAAATCAATAAATATCATGGTAAATAAATCAACTCAAATATCACACTCCCTGACTCAATCCGGAGTCCAAGGGTTCCGTCGATGCCTCGACATCCTCCAGGTCAAAACCCTGCACAGTCAAATAAACTGAGTCAATAGCACCTGTATATAACAATAGTAATACATCATGTCATCTATCATAACTCATCATAATCGAGTATAAATGTTTTAACATCAGAAAGTCCAGATCACTTGCGAGCAAGTTGTTAGGATATCTAGACACTTAGGATTTAGTTAAGATCTACTTGGTCTAATATGTCGTTAGGTAAAAGTGTGTTTCTTTAGTATGCATTAGTATGCATTTGTAGTTAGGAAATCTGACGGTCATGATATGTTCCCGACATAGAGTGATCCGACGGTTCATACTCTCCTCGATCTTAACGGCCATTGATCCGTGGCTTAACACCCGATTGGTCCATGATCTCTATTTAAAGAGCATGGAGGGTCATTT
>ML777380.1:386231-397878 GCA_009831015.1 Picea engelmannii | reverse complement strand
CTTTTTCTTTGCATTAATAAACTGCTCCAAGTGGTCGCGTTGGCTGGGGCCGTGGATGTTTCCCCGTAGGGGTTTTACCACGTGAAAACATCGGTGTGTTGATCTTTGATCTGGTTATGTGAGTGGTTACTGAAGATGTTCGTCCTCTGTTGGAATACCTGTGTTGTCGAACACAAGTGTCCTCAAATAATAAGTTTTGTAAGTGCGCCAGAGCGGGATGTTACAGTCACATGATTTACAGTTTCGAGATTTTTTGAATTATTGGAGGTCATGAAGACCTGATGGCCAAAGTATCGAAAAATTGACAGCCATTTATCTCGATGGATGATTAAGTCATGTCTGTTGGATTAAGCATTGGAGGGGTAATATAAGAGTCGTATATGACTGTTTATCTGTCCTTGAGAAGTTAACGAGAATTGTCTGATCTATGTCCACCAAATCAAATGTGAATCCGTCAGATCATTTTGGGGATCGCGACTTGGAGTTTCAAAACACTTCATCATTGAAACACCGAAATGTCGAAATGCCAAAATGTGAAAATGTCGAAATGAAGAAACGCTAAAAGCTGAAATGCCAAAACGCCGAAATGCGAAATGTTGAAATACCTTTTTGTATAGGCTGTAGTCACCGCCATTGTTCATGTGAGAAGGAGGAGCTAGCAGCAAGTTAAAGCTCCTTTTTGGAGATCGAAACATGAAGAGACGAGATGTCTTCACCTCAGGATTACTGATATGTGAATCGCGAAAGTGCCTTTTGGTAAAGGCCTGTGGTCACAACCAATGGGCATATGGAGTAAGCACGAGACCCATCTTCTACATCGAACGATGCGGATTAAATACTTAAACTGATCATGTGGTTGTTGTTCTTCTAGATGCCTTGGCCAATAATAATCATTGTAAGGTAGTTATTAAGTTATTGTAACTGAATCTTCAAAGCCTGAGGGTTCGAGTGTACGCTCTAAATATACAGGGTAGAAATAAGTGAAATTTGGTGAGATGAATGTTGGTGCGTATGGAATTAATGGTACAACCGTAGCTCTATAGTAAAATTCATTTCTGTAAATGAAGATAAATCTGAAATAAAATTATACAGGGACAGTGAGGAGAAAAGATGGGGCAAGAGGATTATGGGAGAAAGATGGCTCTGTAAAATTTGAGGAGAAAATTTAATGCTTAATATTTGACAGAGAAGATAAGAGTTGGCTTGCAGATTCTTAGTGATAGAGAAGGATTCCAGGGTGGTAGGGAGGAGCAAGGGGAGACTGGAAATGTCTCCTATACAAGTTGGTGCTTGTACATCTAGGAGTTGTAGCTTCCATTCAGTAGTTGCTGAAGAAACAGAGGTAGCAGCCTCATCTGGGTTGTAGCTCAAATAAAATAAGAATGTAAAGAGGAGTTGGAGCTTGCCTTTCATTCATAAGAAGAAGAGGTTTTTCCCTTTTGGGTTTCCTCATGAAAAATCACCGTGTCACTGTTTCATTTATGTGATTGTATATTTATTGGTTAAATGTATTACTGCAAGTTAAATGTTAAAGGCATGATTTATTGATTAATAAGTAATCTTCTTATAAAATTTCTTTAATTTTATAAGAATATTACTTATTAATCAATAAATCATCCCTTTAACATTTAACTTGTAGTAATACACTTAACCAATAAATATACAATCACATAAATGAAACAGTGACACCGTGATTTTTCATGAGGAAACCCAAAAGGGAAAAACCTCTTCTTCTTATGAATGAAAGGAAATCTCCAACTCCTCTTTACATTCTTATTTTATGCGGAAGTACGACAGTCGTTAGACCAAAACCTGCAGGTGATTGGTAAATTCATCATCGCGAGAGTTAATGGATCCATGGGAGGCTGTTAGACCATGTTGTAAGTCCCGAAGGAGGTGCTGACCACCAAGTCAACAATCTCCCCATCAGCACCAACTGAGGGCCCTCAAAACCAACTGAGGTACTCAACACCAATCGAGTGGACTCGAACATGTACCCTTTCGCTCTGGTACTATTTTCGCAGAAGTACGGCAGTTGTTAGACCAAAACCCGCAGGTGATTGATAAACTCATCACCGCCAGAGTTAATGGATCCACGAGAGGTTGTTAGACCATGTCGCAAGTCCCGAAGGAGGTGTTGACCACCAAGTCAACAAAATAGGCCACTTTTTCTAAACAAAACGTACCTAAAATACAAAGTGGAACAATCAACAGAAGATGGAACACAATATGTGCTAGGAATTTGTAGAGATAACTCATAAGGAGGTGAAGAGTTACAAATACTATTGGGATACCACGTGAATTGAAAATCCTAAGAATATATTTTAAATCTATTGAATTATCAAAGGAGAGGAGTTCCAACAATTTGCAATGGTAGAAGAGAAGGTTTAGCTCTAGATCTACAATGGAAAAGAAGAGAGAAAATACGAACTCATCCTCACGAAAGTATGATATTGTGTGTCATTCTCATCATCCTACTCTAAATATTATGAAGAGTGGAGAGACTAAGACCTCCATATTGTAATCCATTGGTTGAATTTTCATATTACTCAATAAACAGTTATATTTTATCCATTTCCTTCTATTTCATGTTATTTACACTATTAATTTTGTCATATTTAGTTATGTATCATTTCCATACTGGTAATCTACTTCCATAGTTGTTGCATTCTGATAATGCTAATCTAGTTCTATATCATGTTAGAAAATTATAAAACTTGGTTGGTGCGTCATCTTTACATAATCATTACACATTATTATAATACATATTAATATTCTTGTTATGTAGATTTATCCTCTCACTTGAAACACTTCACTCAAAGTGTTTGTTTTTAAAATAATATAAAACACTTATATTTTATAAACATAAAATGATTTTATAATTTCTTTAACACCTTTTTTCACTTAGCAAAAAAAATAGAAAATATTTTTTCCTAATCTCTCTATAGTTATGAAATTTAAAATATCATGTATGAGGAGAGTATGTGAAAAATGTATATTTTTTTATTTATATTAGGTTAGTAGGAAACACTACTCCCTTATGACAACTACAATTGGCATAAATATTATGGTATGTTGGAGGTTATATGATATTGCTTATAAATTATCTCATTAAATGTGAAATAAAAGGAATTTTTGTTAATCCTCAACCTCCTTTATATCCAAAATTTCACAAATACTATTTTTTCTATGAATGCCATATTCATTTTATTTTCTAAACTCCTAATATTGAAGAATGGTCTTCATCGAGCCAAATTAGAATTGATAAAAATATTATAATTTGATTCTCCATCCAAAAAATATATTTAAACTTTATAGTGGTACAATATTTAAAATTATTTATATTATTAATTTGATTTTGTTTTATGTTCCAGTAATTAAGTTAACGCTTATAATCTCTAGCTAGTGTTATTTTGAGCATGTTCTGGTTTTTGTTCATGAGAATACTTCTATCAAAGGAATTGGTTAATGAGATTTACATTTACTTTTAAAATTACAAGTTATATAATATTTTTGAATTTGCTCAATTTTATTTTTTTTTCATTGGTTAATGAGATTTACATTTACTTTTAAAATTATAGGTTATATAATATTTTCAAATTTGCTCAATTTTCTGTTGTTCTCATTAGAGATGTTGCAAGCCCAAAAATCACATCCACATAGAATAAAAGAGAGATAAAAATTTCCAAATAGTTCTTCTATTATCCCAATGCAAAATTTTAGTATTTATAAATATGATTTCAAGACCATAAAAATGATTCTCTTATTGACATTGTGATTCCAATTTAAATGAAAAATAAATGAAAATTGAAATCAATGTCTAAGTATTTGTAAGATTGTACCTAAGTGTTTTATCCCTATATAAAATTGGAGTATAATTTTCTTTCTTATATCTAACTATCATATCTTAGTATTATCAATATTCATGGTGAGACCACAATTTTTGTGGAATTGTTAAATAACCTCTAATTGGTTATGAAGATCACTAACAACTTTTGTAAGAAAAATAATATAATTAACATATACTTTTATTAAACCAAAAAAGGTGGAAGAAAGGTGTCACTCTCATTAAACACAAATATTACAATTAATGTCCACTTATTGTTCATCATTATCTTTCATGTTAGCAAAAAAATTTCATAAATCATAATCACAACACTATTGAGCTCATGAGCTCATGAGGGATACACATTTATTTCAAAATGTTACATAACTTTCCCCTAGGTTTGGTGCCAAAGGATTTTCAAAAATCAACAAAACAATAAATGATATATTTTCATCTATTTACAATATTTAGTAATAACTTTAAGGGTGATAAAATGATAACTATACCATGATATATCTTGAAATCAACTTGTCCTTTAACCTTTTTATTATTTTCTTCAATTCATTAATTAATTTTCATTTAAAAATCAAGCCATATACTTTTTTAAAGAGGGATAATCATAATAGTAAAATATTTGGTTAGGTCGTTTTGATTTAAAACTCAAAAATTAAGGATAAATATATTTTTAATAGAATTACTTGACATTTTAATTAAAAGTATGTTTTATAAGAAAAGCCAAATTTTAAAATCTTAACTTGGTATCCTTCCATCTCTTTATCTTTTTCATCATTAATCATATATTTTATATGTCAAATGAAAAACCCTCTACATAAAGATGAGTAGTACGGATGTCTTCAAAAGAAGAGGGAAAACGTGGAGTTTTTGTAGGTAAATATTTGAGTTATTTATGTTAATACTGCTAGAATTCTTAGGTTTAATAAAAATGATATAAGCACAAAATATTCAAGGATCTCTTTTTCATAATTCTAAGATTCTCCCATAATTTTTGGTTGAATATTGTTTTTTTTTTTTTTTTAATCAAAGAATTATAATATTTAATTTTATTTTTATTTTTTATCAAAGAATTGTAACATTTAATATTTCAATCTATACTCAATATATATAGTATACTCAATATAAGAAATATTAATATATATTCGTATATTTTTATATTTTAAGACATATAATGGGTCGGGTCTAAAGGATTATGTTTATGTGATATAGAATTTTCAAGAAGGGAGATTTTATCACAGATATATTTAAAATACAATATATAATTAAAATATAACTATTTAAGTAGAATGATGATTTGGTGAGAATAATTTTGTTTTATGACATAGTAAAAAAATAAAGATAGAAATTTATTAATTTGTTTAAACATTTTTTATAATAAAAAAATTATAAATAATATTTTCAAATTAAATTGATATTTTGTAGGTTTACAAGTTATGAAAATATATAGTATTATAATTTTTTAGAATATGATATAAAATTATTTCATTTGTATGGAATAGTTTATGTATTTTATATTTCTAATGTTTATAGAGTATTTTGCCATTTCCAATTTATCTATAAAATTTATGGAATTTAATTATTATTTTTGAAATATTTATTTTAATTTCTATGATTGTTTTATTAGAGAATTATTTGTGTACTTTTAACTTAGGATTAATTTCGAAAAAGAATTTTTTTTTTTGTGATCCCTATTATGTCACGTTTTTAAATTTAAACTTTTTATGGTTTTATTTTTAATAGTATTTATATTTTTAAGGGTGATCCTTTTCACTATTCCCTCATGATGAAGAAAATAAAATACATTTTAATCCATGCTTTTATTGTTATCTAAAGCAATGGTATAAGTATTTTCCCTTCATGCTAATTAGTCTATCACTATTTATTATAACAAAGATGTTTTGTTTAACTCTATTTTCCTTCAAGTTTTTCTAGACCATATGAAACCATATTCATGATCATATTAAACCATTAGAGTAACTAGTGAATCATATAGGGATTTCTTATTATTTAAATACCAAAAATTTTCTACTTTACACTTGTTCCCAAGATCAAAATAAGATTTCCATCCTCCATTAATTTTTCTTTAAACACTACAATTCCATTTTTTCTTATAATCAAAATAACAAATGTAATTCTTATAAGTTATTATTTTCATAAATACAATTAAAATAAGTCATTTTCAATTATCATTCTCTTTGTTCTATATATATTCATAATGATCTTGGAGCAATTACAAAAATATTTGAAATTGTTAGATATTTTTAAAAGTCAAATAGACTTCTTGTTGAAAGAATAATATATTCTCATACAATATGATTATGATTACTACTATTTCTAGGATGAAGCCTATAAAACTTGTTTCTTCTTCTTAAGTGTTAGAAATATAAATTTCAAATAAAATAGGAAATAAGAAACCGATTAGGATAATCTATTGAATGTTACTAGAGATAAAATAAACTAATTTATTTTAGAAGGTTCCTCATATATGAGGGTGGGAGTGGGGTGAATAATAAAGAAAACATAATGGGTTATAATAGAGAAAACATATTATGTTTTATTTATTATTATTCTCACCCTTACTCCCATAAGGGCTCTCATATTATGGTTTCTCTATTATTCTTTCCACCCCCACCCTCATATACTCATATATGAAATAAGGGTGGAGGAAATAATAGAAAAAACATATTATGTTTTATTTATTATTCTCCTCACCCTCACCCACATAAGGGCCCTCATATTATATTTTCTCTATTATTTCTTCCACAGGATGGGAGTAGGAGAAACAATAAAAAAACATAATATGGGGGTGGGGAATAATAAAAAAAACATATTATGTTTTATTTATTATTTCCTCACCCTCATAAGGACCATCATACTATATTTACTTTATTATTCAGCTCACCTTCATATATGAAAATGGAATAGAAAAATAATAAAGAAAACATAATTTTTTTAATTTATATTTTTTTCCTAAACCATCCTTATTATTTTTAAACTTTATAATAAAAACAAAAATTTGATACAATTGCTCAACTAATCAAATGCCATTAATCATTCCCATCTTTACAAAATATTACTTCGAAATACAATGTCACAAGTTTTTGACGAAGTCCATGAAACAGAACATCATATACAATCCCAAAAGGCAATGAAATTTAAAATCTAATTTAACATTTAGCTTTCATATCATAATTTTTCAACCAAAGGCTCATCCAAAATAATTCTATATAATTCAATTAAAATATCAATGATCATAATACTCAAATTGATGTCCGCACTTCAAAAAGTTGGACAAATAAAGATTTACGTACAAAGATTAGGGAAAGTCTTCTTAATTTCTAAGTTGAGGAAATTATGAAAGTGAGGTATGAGAACCAATCGTTTAATTATTTTAAACATGTAAATTAAGTTATCTTACAATAATTAAGATATTTAATACATTAATTTATCTTACAATAATTAAGATATTTAATAACAAATATTTTATTAAGTACCCTTTCAGATATTAATATTAATTTAAATGTTAGTTTTTGAAATTAATTCTTTTTTATCAAATTATTTTTAGAAAATATAGATTATATTTAATTGATAATATTAATATTTTTAAATATATAATTTTATTTATGAAAATCTTAATGGATATATGGCATATAAAAAAGTATTCTATTTGTTAAATAAAAATGATTTGATGGTGGTGATGGTAATTGATAGAGACTAATTTTGCTTCATTAAACTTGAAGAAAATTGGAGGGAATTAAAAGATTTGTTTCAGCATTTGTTTTGTGATTTAAAAGGTTTGAGAGTATATTTCCTAATAGTGTTGGTTTTTATAATGTTAAAAATTTATTAATGAAGATTAATGATATTAAAAAATTTGAAATTGATATCTTTGTGTATAAAAGGGGATAGGGGATTTTAAGAAAATATTTTCATCCTCCACTTTTTTAGTATAATAAAAATTATACATTCTTTTTTTTTATAATGTTTTAGATTTTGTTGAACAACCAAATTCATGAAAATTGTTTCCTATATATTTTTAACATAAAAATATATTTTTTTCTTTTTTATAAATTATATATATATTTGTAGTCTAGTTACTTATTATATTATTATGGAACAAAAAATATTATAGTCAATCTCGCTAGTGGCCTACCCCATGGAAAACACTTATAGTACAAAGAAAAAATACTACTATTTGTACTATGACATTTTTCTGAAAATATTAAATAAAAGCTAAAAGTATAAACATGTGTTGTTCTATGCTACTAAGAACCAAAGAAAATATTGCATAACATAAAATAGATGATCCATAAAAGTAGAATGAACTACTCATGAGCTTCATGTCCCTAAAATATACTTAGGTGTATTGGTTTTTCTTCATATGAGATATGATAGATATATGATTACACTGATGAGTGTTCCATATATAAGGAACATATGGTGACCATCCATGAAAGGATGTGTCCCTTGAATAAACAATAACTATTTATTATTATTATTTACTTATTATATATGATATTTAATAATCAATAATTATATTATTAATTATTATTCTAAGAGAATGTCTTCGTGATGTTTTCCAAAGAACAACACTCCCTCTCAACGAGGGAAACATTCTGCATCATGACAAGATTGTCTTTGAAGTATACAGACTTCACCCTACACTCATGACACATGTATGTTAGTCTTGGGAGACGTCTCTCTCCCACCTGAACCGAGGAGAAACTCCTTATGCAGCTCTCCCTCTGAGCCAGTTAAATCTCTCTAAGATTAGGCTCACTCTGGGTCTTCATGTAATAACATATAACATATTTAGTCTTTATTATTCCTTTTCAAATCACTATGAATAGGACAAAGACCACACAAGGATATTTCACCACAGGTACACACCTATGAGTGAATGTCAACCTGATGTTAATTGACACGTGGAAAGCACTTCAAGAACCTTGAGTCCATATTATTCCTTGTCATGATCAAGGAAGGACTAGGTCTGGGCCCATTTACCACAAGTGCACCTTTATGATAAATGTATCATATCTCCCTTGTTCTGTAGCCCAATCTAGGAGAAGTATTGCTCGATGTTGAAACATCAACACTCCCTCTTAGCTAGGGAGGTATCTTTCAATAGTAGTACAAAACTATTGTCCAGAGACACACAATCTCCGCCAGTGGTACACAACCACCATAGTAGCAAAAGGTTTGTCACACATGGCACTCCCATGTGGACTTCTAGAGGCTACTCCCTCTAGGAACACTTAGGGTCAACTCCCCATACTGTGAGACGTCAAGGGTCAACTCCCTTGGCATGTCCTCATGTTCTCTCCACATGGGAAGATGGGATATAAGCCCAAATACAATTATCCCTTCTCGAATAAGTGTCCTCACAAATCAACTCAACTCAATTCACATAGGAGTATAATATGGAGAAAGTTTATCACACATAGTGCTTCATCTGGACTTCTAGAGGCTACACCCTCTAGAAACACTAGGGTCAACTCCCATAGTGTATGACGTCAAGGGTCAACCCCCTTGACATATCATCATGTGCTCTCCACATGGGACGTTGGGCTATAATCCCAAACACACTTATCCCTTCTTGGATAAGTGCCCTACTTATCCCTTCTTGGATAAGTGTCATCACAGATCAACTCAACTCAGTCACAGAGGAATATGATCTAGAGAATGTCTCAGGAAGCTGCAAACACCAACACTCCCTCTCAGTGAGGGAGGCACTCTCTACCATGCCAATTCTGTCACGGAAGTACTTGAACTTCGTCCTGGTTTGGTAAGAACATCAACAACATGCTCATTTGTAGGAAGGTACTGCATCAATACTCCCTTCCTCTACACCATGTATTGGATGTAATGGTACTTGATCTCAATGTGGTTCGATTTTTCATGAAACACTTATCCCTTCTTGGATAAGTGTCATCACAGATCAACTCAACTCAGTCACAGAGGAGTACGATCTAGAGAATGTCTCAGGAAGCTGCAAACATCAACACTCCCTCTCAGTGAGGGAGGCATTCTCTACCACGCCAAGTCTGTCACGGAAGTACTTGAACTTCGTCCTAGTTTGGTAAGAACATCAACAACATGCTCATTTGTAGGAAGGTACTGCACCAATACTTCCTTCCTCTACACCATGTATTGGATGTAATGGTACTTGATCTCAATGTGGTTCGATTTTTCATGAAACACTGGATTATCAAAGATATTCACACAACTTTGGTTACCATAATGAATAATGGTGGAATCCAACACATGTTTGGATAAATCTGCAAGGAGATTACGAAGCCACACTACTTCACGAACTGTCATACTTAATGCACTGTACTCTGCTTCTGTTGTGCTCAAATCCACATAAGTTCATTTCCTGCAACACCACGAAACCATGGAAGATCCCAAAGTGAATCAACACTCGAAGGTGCTCTTTCTGTCCACTTCGCTCCCTTCCCAATCAGAGTCAATATCTTCCTGCCATATCACATTAATACTGGAAGTATATCTTCAACCATGTCCAATTGTGCCTCACAAGTATCTCAACACATGCTTCATAGAAATCTAGTGTGTCTATCTTAGTTGACTTATAAAATGGCTAAGTGCACTCACTGCATAGCAAATATTTGGTCTGGTGTTAATCAGATACATCAATTATCCAATCAGCTATCTGTACAAAGTTGAATCAAATTCGTCATAATCGAAAGAAGACACACTTAGTTTCTTCAGAAGCTCAAGGTGTTTGATTGAGTCCATAAAAGGCCATCTTCAACCTGCATACATGAGACTCCTTCTCATGTATCATGAAACCATTTGGTTTCTCAATGTATACTTCTTCCTCAATCTCTCCATTGAGAAAGGTTGTCTTTGCATCCATATGATGTAATCTAACCCATGGATGCTACAGGGGGAATAATCATCCAGATAGAAGTGTATCGAGAAACAGGAGAAAATGTCTCCTCATAATATATTCCCTCCACATGAGAGAATCCTCTAGGAAAAAATATCATTTTGTGCCTCTCGATGCTCCCGTCAACTATGTGTTTGATCTTGTAGATTCGTTTGGAAGTCACTACAGACTTCCCCTCAGGTATTGAAAAAATATCCCACACATCATTCTTCATGATGGATTGATACTCCTCCATCATGAGATCTCTCCATACTGGATGACTAGTTTCCTCCTCATAACAGGCAGGCTCAAAATGAATGATGTGGCTCATATCTACGGCATAGCATGAATATATCTAAGGTCTCTTACTCACTTGGAAGGTACCACAAGGAGATGCATATCCTTCTACCTCCTGCAGAATCTAACAAGCCCATGTAGGTCTCTTCCAACCTACTACAATATATTTGGGAGCATTAACTAGAGCTACAGGATCAATGGGATCATTTGGATCAATTTGATCAATATCCATGTGATACCCTCTAGATCTCTTAAAGGATACCTTCTCCTCAAAGGTAACATCTCTACTCACCTCAATCTTTCTCTGACCAGGGATATAGATATGGTATTCCTTCTAAGAATCATTGTACCCCACAAATGTACCCTTTCTTCCTGAAGGGTCTATCTTGATAATTTTATCGTTGAGTACATGAATGTATTGTCGGATCATGTTGTCATTGATGCCAATGGTTTGATTGATTGATGTCATTGATTGAAGTCAAGTGATTTATTGATGTCAAAGTATTGATTGATTGATGATTGATGTAATATAATATGTATTGTCCTTGATGAGAATGCATAGATGAAGATGGATCAATGAGTTGTCATTGATACATGATGAAGATGGATCGATGTGGTTC
>ML777380.1:363091-381044 GCA_009831015.1 Picea engelmannii | reverse complement strand
TATTGGTACAGGTTTACAACGGTATATCTCACAGTGATAGTGTGACAGTGGTTCTATCATTATACTTCTACTTCAGGGTGGCAGGACGGGGCAAGGACAGGTGGTTGTAGCCACCTTCCGGTTGTAGCCGGAGAACATTGGGGGTTGTATCCTCCTTCTGGTTGTAGCCAGAGAATTGGGGAGTTGGAGCTTCCCTCAGGTTGTAGCCTGAGAACATAGGGGGTTGTAGCCTCCTTCTGGTTGTAGCCAGAGAATTAGGGAGTTGGAGCTTCCCTCAGGTTGTAGCCTGAGAAACTAGGGGGTTGGAGCCTCCTTCCAGTTGCAACTAGAAAACAAAGGAAGTTGGTGCTTCCAATGAATGTAATTCTTCAAGACATATAAGAAAAAGAATTATGTGGTTTTCTCCCGATTTGGGTTTCCACGTAAAACATTGGTGTACTATGTATGTGTATGATTGTTCATTTGTTCATTGCTTAGTTACTCTACAGTTATTGGATAATAATGCTTCATTGATATAACACTTGGATTATATGGTTAAATTGTTCTATTACTGATTCACCCCCCCTCTCAGTAATCCAACATGTATATTAGACACCCAAATATCCTGAAGTGTCCAACCTCACGCTTCACTCTAGTGAAGGCCTCCTTGGCCCTCATGTTCCTCAAATTCTTATGAGGACTTATGTTCTGAACATACACTGCAGTCATGGATGCATTTTCCCATAGAAACATAGGTAAAGGTTGATCATGCTAAGTCATCTTGGACCATACTTTATATATCGAAGTTCCCTCATGAATCCAATATCTCAGGAAGCTGAAAAACAACAACACACCATGTTGATTTTTCTATATGAGATGATATTGTATATTCGATGTTTTGTAACCTCTATACTATAGCATGGGCACAATCTTCCAATCATATGTCTCTTTTGTAACACATGTATCTTGCACCCGAGCTCCTTTCTTTGTGAACTGACTATCCTTGGCATTTTTTTTTACTACGATCATATATATCGCAGAGTTACAACTGAACCTTTTAGAATGGTCTCATAGTGAAATCCTGGCATACTCCTCAATGATATGGTATTTATTCTATCCATTAATTTCCAGTTGTGCCTCTTTATATTGATACATCCTCAAGGCCTTCCTGAGAATTGAAGATATCGAACACTATAAATGTGATGGTTTTTTTCGAACAAACCCACCAACGATATATTGTTTTTTATTTGCAGTGAATTGGTAGACTATCCTTTGCATATACGAGAGTGAATTGATGTATTTGAAGAAGATCACGTGGTAAATCTTAAAGATTGAAACCAATCCCTGTTGATCCAAGTATAAACTCTAACTGCAGTGATAAGATAATTTTTCCTTATTTCATGAGTCGGTTACCAGGGGACCTTACCCATCATGATTTTTAGAGAGAATATCAATGTTGATGCCAAAAAGATAGCCAGATCTTTTTCAAAGAAAAATATGTTAGTAATTGCACTATTAAAATAACACACGTGGATTTTTCTTTGAGAAATTATATCAGAGAATTATTGGTGCATGCCACTGTTCCAGTTTGGTCACTACATGAGTACTCTCATCGTATTATGGGAATATCATTTTTCCTCTTTGTTAATTAGTTTCTTGGGAGGATAAATTCCCACCCAACCTTCTGTTTTGCTATCTCAATCTTTGCCTTTATATAGCTAAGAGTCCAAGTGTATATCCAAGCCATAAATTATAACAAGATAACCAACGTAGAATTTCATCAAATTATACATTGCAGCTCTCCCAACCAAAACGCTGTAAAGTACAAAATCTTGAGTGTTGCAATTAGATTGATCTTCCTTTCGCTTTCACATGAAAATATCATGTAACAATCATCATTTATTTATGGTCAATGTTTCATGGAACTGTCTTGGTGCCCCAGTGGAAATCTTCCGTGAGTTGGTGAATATGTGTATTTGGGTTTCCACAACAAATACGTGGCAGATGTAGTGTCACCCTCCATATCCATTGAAAAAAATATTTCACCCTGTAGATGATACTTTCGATGACTAATCTGCAACATTGCAATTGTTCTTTTCTCACCACTTCTTACAAAGTTTTAGCTTTGCACAAAATTCTATTTCTCTTTCATTTACCTAGGCCCTCCTGTGAGGGAGTCAAACCCAGTCTAGCTCTGATACCATGTTGTTTTTTCTTCATATGAGATATGATCAATATATTATTACAATGATGAGTGTTCCATATATAGGGAACATATGGTGACCATCCATGAAAGGATGCGTCCCTTGAATAATAAATAACTATTTATTATTATCATTTACTTATTATATGATATTTAATAATCAATAATTATATTATTAATTATTATTCTAAGAGAATTTCTTCCCGATGTTGTCCAAACATCAACATGGTGTTGGTCCATTTGGGTGTCCTTTCCTTCATCTAGTCAAATAGGATTTGAAGGAGTTTATTCAGAGTTTATGTTGTTATCATTCCCATCCTCATTACCATCTTCATTATCTGAATAACTGTGAACAATGAATTCAATGTTGAGGATTTTTTTGCAAATGATTTCAAATTTTCTATCCATTATGTGTAGCTTATGCAAAATATCTTAATATTGACTTCCACCTTCTTTAAATAAGTTATAAAGTCCCTATTGAGCCAATATAACTTTTCTTACTTGAATATTTTGGTGTCATAGTGTTGTTCCAAACATCAACACCTTTCCCTTTTTCCCATATGCTTTCCTGTAAATCCTTTTGATAACCAAGAAAATGGGACCCCTCCTTTCTAACTTGAGAAAAATATTGACTTGTTGAGGAGAACTATCTTGACTTCTTGATATATGTTAAATATCTTCCCATTCCCCTTCAATGAAATGTATTTATCTTGCAAATTTTAGTCTGGTTGGGTTAGATACTTAGACAAAGTTTGGTGTATCAGAAGAGTTCCCATGCACTTCTTTGATACATCGGAGGAGTTTGTACACACCGGTGGGATTTCCAAAAACTTTTCCAATACGTAAAGCATAGATCTGATAACTTCCTTAGAAATCATTTGATATGCAAGTTTGGCCACCGACCGAGTTGAAAATAACACCTTTGTGCAACCAGAAGAGTTCCCATGAACTCTACTAGTTGTTGAGGAAAAGATATGCAATTATCTTACTCAAACATTTTCAGATCCCGCTTGGCTAAAGAAAGATAGACGGGAATATCACAAAATGTTTATAACCATCAAAATTGGTACCCTAACTCACAAGTATTGTTTACAAGTGCTTAGGATGGTTTTTTTATAAATAAAAGCTTGCTGAAAAATTCATTATTTATGTAATTTTTTGAACATAACAAATATTAAAAGAGATGAGACAAAGAAATCATTTATTTTTTTCCAAATCATCAAAATAATTGTTCTCTTTAAAATATTCCTGTGGAATTTTTGGACCAAAGTCAAACTTAGATGTCTCTGATGAAGCATACAAAAGAACTTCTGGCATAAAGTAAAAAACTGAACTTTAAAAGATGGAACATATTTCCACATATTGATTCCCACTCGACTCTACACAATATCCTTTTTCAGTCATGAAATCTAATTCACAAATAGACAAGTCTACACAGACTATCAAAGATAGATCAACACCTCTGAAAAACAAGTGTATGAATGATATAATTCAACCCTGAATCTTGTTGTCTACAATAAGACCGTTCTATCATAAAAAAGTATTAGGATTCTAATGAATTAAGGAATGAATGAGACTTAATTATCTCAACAAAACTCAAAGAGAAAACCTTAGTATGCTTCTCCTTCTATTCTCCTCTTTTTCCTCCTTTTCCTTTTTCCTTTAAGCAAATTAGAATTGGTTGAAGTAGTTGAACTACTTCTTTAGTTAAGTTAACTAAAACTCAACCAACTTTTTAGTTAAGGTGGGACCCCTTGTGACTCCCTTTAGTTCTTTAACAAGCATAACACAACTAGTTAATCAAACAAAAATATCCCTCCTTGTGACTCCCATCATCACTTTCATATGATGACAATTTATATCAATGATAATTGAAACTATTTCCAAAAATATATTAGCCAAATATTTAAAATATAGTGTGTTGTCCAAAATTTTAGAAGCCAACTGTTCTCAACAATTAATAAATAAAAACTTAAAATCCATATTTTGCACTCTCGGAGGCAATCTTTCCCTTTTTTTTGTTGTCACCTTTTTATCTCTCTGAATTTTCCTTAGGCTGTGTTGATCCTTTAGGCCTAATCTCACCGATCACATGAGAGAAATCATCTCTCAAATGAATGTAGGAGGACACAGATTTATCAGAGTCATTTGAGGGTTAGGAAGGGGAAGCAGTGGCTTTTCCTTTGTCAGGGGCATGGTGGGCCTTGGTTTTTAACATTTTTCTTGCATGGGAAGAATGTATTGGTGAGTGGACAGGGGTAGCTTGGAAAATTTGATTTATAGGTGGAGGAGCGGGTAGAGACAAATAAGTCCAGCCACAATGTTGGGAGACTGTCGGGTGGACAATCTCTTGCCATCCATCATTTTTGGGGACTTCAGGTTGCAGTGAGACATGAGGAGGCACTGGGATACCAGGGACCTATGGGGCTTGGAAGGGAGGATTTTCAGGCCTAGGTTGGACCACTCCTTGCCCAATCCAGTTAAAAAATCCATCTTGAAATAGTTGGCCTAACTCTTGTGATTCTGCATCAAAGTGTATAGCGAATCTTGGCCTTTTGGGGCCCCTATTCCAATTTCCTCTACCTCGGTTACCCCGACCATGGCTACCTCTGCTGAAAAATATCATTCCTATATGCATAATTGATTAGAAAAATAGTTTCTTTAACAACCATACATGAAAACTCTTTTAAATATGAAATAAAATTTGGCTCAGCAACATATCAGACTCATGTAATCCAATCCATACAAATCGTTTAATAGTTGTCAATGAGCAGGGGGTGAACAAGGGTTCTATGATATGTGAGGGATTATATTGAGTGAAAAATGTTAAAATGAGGGGGGAAATATCATGATTACTGCTCATAGACATCAAACAATCAATTGTATCATAAACCAAAAGAATATATCACTCTAATTCATCCCCATGATCCCTTAACTATCATAATACATAACTTATCTTAACTATAATTAAATTTTTGGAACAGTGAGTGGATAGTGAATATAGGAAGGCGAGGGGAATTGTACTGAGCGAAAAGTGAAATAATGGTAGGGGAAAACAGAGAATATTGTTCGAAAAACAAATTAAGTAATCCATAAAAAAAAATTGTATTCAATACAACTATTCCAACATCAATTAAACAATGATTGTGGCCAATTAAACAATTATTGTTTGTTAAAACATGTTCGTTGTACCAAATTCAATTTCCTTAAAAACTTTTAATTAACACATAATATAATTATACTCAGAATCATCATGACTTTCACCAAAAAGAATTTTGTTTCTTTTTAATTCCTTTCCTTTTATATTTAAAACAAAATCCAAGGAACACACAGTCATATTGCTTCAATTATGTTCAGCATAAAAAACATCAACCACTACCCATAATTTAATTTCTCAAATCAAACATAGATACAGGTCTTTCCAGAGTTGAACAAACTCTTTTTAAACGTGCCTAATACCATCCCTTTGACAAATTTAACAATTAAATTTTCAAGGAAACCATACTACTAAAACCTCATGCTCTTCTCTGATGGTGCAATAAAGAAAAACGATGCACGATGTCTACATAAATCATACCCAGTAGATAGCCAAGCCACAATTATCAACTCTTCAAATTGCAATAATCTCAATCAGGAAAATTAAACACACAACAAGTACCAACTTCATTTTATACCAGGTTGTAGGAACACACAGACCAACGCATAACACAAGGAGGCATTTATGTGACTGTACATATTCAATTACTCCCAATCAAGCCATTTATAACAATGTTGAGTTATCGATATAACTGTCACAACAAAAGGATGCAACAACTGTATGCCCATTATCATTTCCAATTACAACTCTCCAATAAAACCGACCCAACAGAGATGAGCCAACAATCAAATCCACTGTCAATACTAATCAACCAACTTAACGCAGTCAACAATATTCCTGATAGGGTGTGACTGGTTTAGTTTACCAAAATCAAGCTCTGTAACTAATGAATCAAAATAATCAAGGGTTTGCTCGGTCACCAAACACAAGGAGACTAGAGGTCAACCATATCAACAGTAGGTGAGAGCCTTCGAGACAAGCACAGTGGAACCACAAGCCTTATAACCCTTATCTTGAAATATAGGGTGACAGTTTAATACCAGGTAGGAGATACCATGATGCATAGGAGCAGAGGTTTCTTACTGACCAGTAACCAACACCAAGAACACGTAGAGGCATAACCCTCATGTTTTTCCCCCAAAGATGAAATAATGTTGATAGAAATGTAGAGCCCAGATACTACCAACAACCCTAAATCATGCTTCCTGGCATAATAGCCACCCATAACCAACTGTGTGGATATCGATAACGCAAAAAAGAGCCCACAACCAAGTGAAAATGATATGCAGTGACCAAAAGGTGCTTCAAAACATACACAACAACCCATAGCACCAAATACAACTGGGTGCGGTTTCCATAACTGTGAGGAGACAACCAAGAAGGATAACAAAGTGAAACCCTCCACAAAAAACCCATAAAGACAACAGAGAGCCATCATGGTTTCCACCACACAAAAACAACTAAAGAAATCGCAACTTCAACCATTGATTTTTCCATATGAAACGAGTAACACAAAAGTCATTCCAGAGAAAACACCATGCATTTACACAGTTGCCAACCTCAATGAAAACACAAACCAACACATTACCGAGCCAACTCTCATTCCTTACACAAAGAGAATTCATGGATGGGCGAAAAAAACCATACTTGTAACCAATGGCCTTAAAAATGCAAGCTTGGTCGAGCAGTTCCTTCAACGCCTGAATATCAGAGCTTAAGCACAGCAAAAAAAAATGAACAATAACCATGTTAGGGTGATGGCCAATGGGAGAGCTATGGAGTGATGTTCATTTACTTCACGTCGCTTCCATCCTCCATCTCATTCAATTACATAGTACACGACAGTCATCCAACCATTAATCCATGCCATTAATCCATGCATCGAAACATACACACATTTATTTCCAATTGCACCACCCAATTCATATTAACCATTACCAAAACCATACAATCACATATATCACATGTGCCCCATATAACTCAATAAAATCGTATTTCCACTAGGATTGCTAGTTAGGACTAACATCAATTTCTTTTAACTTCATTTCCATATAGTATAACATAGTATAGCATAGTACAACATAGTTCCATTTTCTTGGATTTATTCCATATTGCTCTTGTCTCTTGTTATAACTAGCATGTGTCTTGTGTAGGCGTAACAGGTGATGAATCATGGCTACAATAGCAATGTAATAACAATGAATATAAGTCATATATAATGTTGAATTTTAGAGCTTAGAGTAACGGAAACAACACATAAAATGCTTCATCCACCTACGATTATGTTGCAACAAAACCAATACTTCATCATCAATCATGTAGAACCCTGTAAGAAGTATTGAAACAACAGCATAAAATGCGTAATAAGATTATCTTTGATCCTCCAATATACAAGGGGATCCCACCTACTAGTATTATATATCATTAGCTTAGTTTAAATAATAGGCTTTTGAAATACTTTGCGAGAGAAATCCTCATTGTGATTTTTATCGTCAACAAATGAGTGAATTCACACGGAAATATGTTTCCAACATATTAAGAAGTCAAAACACACAGTTTCACGAACCAAGAACAAAAGATCAAGAATATATAGCCAAAATGATTACGCAACAGGGGGAAGTGAGCAGATTTAATGGAAAAATGACCAGGAATTTGGAAATAACTCATGAAAAATGTTAAGTATGAGGGGGTTTATCCCTGTATGCATAATCATTCAACCAGATTTTTTTCTTTACTTCAAGGAGAAAAATTTATGGACTTGCTCTTTTAATTCTCATATGGCTGAAGAAATGGAAAGCAGAAGCAAGAGATAACAAATTTCTTTATAAGACAACAGGAAAGTAGATAACAAACTCAATTATGCCTTCAGGGGGAACATCGTAATAGTTGTGTAAGCTTGATTATTATTGACTAACAATACCTTGCAGGAGTGTCATTGTGGCATAACTGATCCAACAACTTATTCTTGACCAAAATCAACTAAAAAGATGAGAAGCACTAAAACATGACAGAAATGGGATTACAAAATGAAAAACAACAGAAAATAAAATGACAGAAATGTAAAAGAAGAATGAAATATATTAAAAAGGAAAGAAGAAATCAAAATAGTAAAAGAAAAAATACAAAACAGTGGCGAAAATGAAAGCAAAACTAGACTAATAATATACAAAAAAAACAAACAGCGTTAAAACTTTTCAAGTTGATTCCACATAATGTTTCAACTGAGAACCATTAGTGTTGTAGGAAAACAATCACTCTTGTAAATATTTTAGGATATGTTGGCACAGGGGCAGACCTACAATGCACCAACAAAACCCTAACTACCGGCCCTTTTGGCAACACCTTTGAAGTAGGATAAGTCTCACCCGAGGTAGAGGAAAGGGTGGGTTACAGGAATCATATGTCTGTAACTAATATGGGACACAGATCTGTGATTACAACACTTTGTAGAGTACTTAGGAACAACATTCATTAATATATTATCCTTATTCACATTGCAGATAAACCCTAAGTATAGTTCGACACAGTAATAATAAATATTAAGCACTCTAACCATCTAGCACATAGCATTGAATCAAATCTAGCATTCACCGATAAATCACTAAGCATCCATAGATCTATCTAACATTGATAATATTCAATGCACTAAAAATATTCAAAGCATAAACATCATAGCACAAAGAAACTCATCAACACAAGATTTGTGTGGTTCACCCTAGAGTGGGGCCACTTCCACCAATTGCTTCTTCTTCTATTATTCTGCTTCAATCTCTTACATTCATCTGCTTCTGTTCACTAAGCCATAGATCCATCTTCACATTGGACAGGTAATCTGTGCACTAAGTACCAGATCCACCTTCCCAAAATCAGATCAAGGCACAGAGTATTACATATATAGTCTGTTGCATGAAGAAACTCAGAGTCGCTTGCACTTAGCTACATACACATCACTTGTCTCTTGCACTTATCCCATTGTTACAAGGGAAAAACTCTCTATGGCCAAGGGTAAACCACAATAGACAGGTATGACTGCAAAAATCATCTCAATTCTAGTCTATGCTATATAAACCAATGTGCAAGATAAGAAAGAGGCCTACCTCGATCCAATGTTTGATGATGTTCCACTATTGAGCACTCTGACCCAAAGCTTTATACCTATAATAAGTTCTCAACAAAGAAGCAAATCAAGTATATAGTGATGATGTAAAGGGGTTAGCACATTAGATAGCATAATCCATTAATAAACATTACAAACATGCCCATGGATAATAATCATTTATTTGCATGATACCAATAGGATGGGAAAGGAGTATTTCTATTAATAATTGATCAACATAAGTGTCAACATTACAGAATTCCATGTCGGCGCGATTCAAAACCAAGAAACCAATTTCCTTCCAACTGGGTCTCCACGACTTCAATCCTCCACAAAAACCAAGCTCAAAGGAGAGAGACAATGAGGTTCTCTCAACAATAGGAAAAGATCTTGGGGGATGAACATTGTGTTCAGACTTGAGGGACAAAGAGATGCAAACTCAATATGAAGTAATTTCTCCATATTAACTTTGCTCTCAAGGTTGAATGTTTTCTCCTCTTTTCCATAGCTCGAAATTGTGCTCTTATAGTCATCAAATTGCAACTGAAGGGACGAGTCAGAACGTTTCCAATATATGGAAAGCCAAGGATCAAAGATCTCTTTTTGTGACATGGAAACCCAACTCCATTTTTGTGTTTTCTGGCACAAATCCTGATGTACATGGGTTGTAGTGGAGCAGCCTGTGTATACGCTTGTTGTATAGCTGATAGGGTGCATATATGTGGAAAAATGTATATTTTTAGCTCTGGATTTGTCAAAAAGGGATGATAAGTCTGCATTGGGAAATCAAAAAAAGGCTCTATGTGCAAGATAGAAATGGTGAGGAAAATCTTGCTATAATAGATGCCCCCTAATGTGTGAGATCAGAAGAGTATCTGTGATGGCCGAAATACATTAAAATAACCCACGAGTGGAGTGGTAGAGAACTAGTTGGATGAACTCGATTGCTTATTAGATTCTGTACTGACTTTGCATACATGGTTGCCAAGAATACAATGCAGATCCATGCAGAAAATATACCAAATAAGTGTTTGTGGCCATGAATAGGTAGATACAATTGCGGTTATATGCCAAAAGTTGTCATAGTCATGAATAAGGCCCAGTGAAAACCAGTCTCAAAAATCAATCTAAAGATATCTGTATACCATGAAGTACAATCTAATCTCCCATGATCACTAAAGTAAAATAGGTGTTGGTCCAATGAAAAGGAAGAAACAACTTAGGAAAGTTGTGGCCACATAGTGATGTCTTCAAGTCTTCTACACAATCCGCCAAGGGTGCAAGTCTACATCATGTGAATAAAGGATTTGAGGTCGAACACAATGAGACATCATTTGATTACCGGTCATTGAGGTAAATTGTTAACAAACCCGAGACAACCTACCGATAATGAAAGTAGGTATCAAGGCACCGAGTAAATTCCTACAAGTGTGAATAAAGGAGTCGGTGTTGAACACTTGAGAAATCCATTGATCGAGAGACATTGATGTATTCCCATCTGTCAATGGAGAGAGAGCCTACCAATAATGACTGCAAGCCTCAAGGTACTCATAAAACTCTAGGTCCCATATCCAAAATAGATGAGATGAATTCGATGGAAAGAGACCCGATGAAAGGAGAGAATTAAGGCATCTCTCATCTGTCAGCACGAGGAACAAAGCATGAGGTTCATGATTTGGTGGAGATCGGATGAAGAACATGTTCATGAACCAATGACCCTGTGTGTCTTTCATGTGTATCAAATGCAATCGGTACACGAAAAAGACCCTCTAAATAGAAGCCAATGATGAAAATTATTGACAAAGGAGAGGAAACCATAAATCAGGTTAATGGCATCCAAGACATTGCACGAATCCCAAAGTGTGAATAGATGTCTTGCTATCGAACACAAGGGAAACCACCCAGTCAATGACCAATGATAAAATGTTGATTGTTGGGTTCAATGTGACCTACCGATGATGCATGTAGGGCCAGGGTGCATGATGATACCATAGTATCATGTGATTTTGAGACAAACTGAGGGTATGGATGACATGCAAAGTCAATGTTTCTGAGGAGTCGTCGACACAAGTTGTGAGACTTCCTTTGAACAAGAGCATGAGACATATGGTGGAATTCGACAACATAGATTCAATTATGTGACTATTAAATGCAGAAGGCATCAATAATGTTCTCTATAGGGACTGGAAGAGTAACCAGTCGATAGAGAAAACTCTGTAATGAGATCATCTTCCTAAGGCCATGCTAAAACCTAAAATTATGATGACACAAGGACTCAATAATTTTGTTCTCTGTTCAAAGGCGAAACGACTACTTTCAATTATAATATAGTACTCCCTTCCTGCCCATCTTTTTCTTTTTTCATAACAAATAAATGCTATGATACAGAGGAGGAAATGAGTGTCGCGAGTAAGAAAAACTAGTTCCAGTAGTGGAATGTACCTATGCTTAATGCAATGAAATGCATGCAGGAGATGGACACTCAGGATGACGTTTCCTCCAAGGTATAGGGTGTCAAATTGCGAAGGATATAAACAATGCTCTGCTTGGTTGAGGATGCAAAACTGCTTAGGCAATGGTTTATAACGCAAAGCGAGAACTGGCTAAAGGATCAATACTACAAGCAAGGGCATGAGATGCAATCACAAATTAATGCCAAAAAATATCCTTTTTTATGTCTTGTAGTCTACTTGGTGTGAAAAAGGGGTAAACTTGTGTCAAATATACGTATTTTCAAATCCAATTTACGAGTGTGAAAAAGACATCTTCACTCAGCGATCTTTTCTATTTTTGATAACGAGTCGGAAAAGAGCTTAACTAAGACTCATGACCTTTCAAATCCAGTTTAACGAGTGTGAAAGGGACAAATCACTCGAAAATATTTTTGGTTTTTAGACGAGTCGGAAAAGAGATTAACTAAGACTCGTTTTTCTTTCTTAATCAACATGAAAAGGGGGAGGCCAAGGCTCCCATCTCAATCTTCTACGGAAAGTCAGTATCTCACGAATAGCTGACAAAAGCTTTGGAAAACCCAAAGTTATCCAAGTCGAGGAGGAGAAAGTGTTGATGGAGGATACAGTCTCCGCAATGGTTTGAATAATGTCTCTTAATGGAAAAGACATAGGTGGGGGTATGGGATGCCCCATTAGGTCATCCCAATCGAAGGGAACTTCGTCAAGACTTGGAGAGAGAGAATTCGAGGGAAGAATAAATCTCTCTCATTGAGAAGGAGTAGGTTTAGAAATGTTGATTACATGACTAAGAGGCGCATCACTCTCTTCAAGAAGAGTAGGGTTGAACAGAGATGGTGTGGCCACTTCTTCAAATATAGGTTGAAGAGGATGCATGGTAACGGGGGTGAGACATGCTTCACTTTAGAAAAAGGAGGCGAGGTCAGGAGGGGATTACAGTGGTGGGACCACTGAGGTGATCAAAGTAGAAGTAGTGTGAGGAGAAACCAGGGATGTATTAGAATCTGAAGGGATCTTGGGTGAGCCCCACGCTTCTGGTATCTCGACAATAACTGGACACAAGCGAGTAAGGTGATTTCCTTCACAAGTCCTGCAAAGGAATTTAGGCTTACGTCTGAGACATCTAGGCTTATCAATGTAATTAGCAGGGAAATAGATTCATCTCTTGAATGATGAATAGAGGATGGAGACGTGACATGACTATGATTCGAAGTGAAAAGGATGGTTCCCCCAACAAAATTAGCAGAGCTTGGGTGCGAGCTGTCGACATAATTTGTAGAAAATGTTGACCCATATTCGACATGACTAGTAGAGGTTGGGCATGGAGCACCAATGTGACTGAAAGTGACTAGGCTAGTGATAGATGGCGGTATTTGATTCCAAGGTCTGAGGAAAGATTGATTCTGAAACATTGCAAGCCAAGAAGGATCCTGGTGTACTCCTTGTCCCTGCCCAGAAGGGTGGTAGCTTACACTAAAATGTTTTGAAGAAGTTTGGATGGGCATCATCACTGAGGCCTGCGAAGGGAGCGAGGTCAGATAAGAATTATTTGAGTGATGATATATGTTTCCCCCTTCTGAAGGGTTCTCGTAAATAGGGTATCCCAAACCGTAAAATTGGTTTTCTCTGTATGAAATACTCGGAGGATCTGAGGGCCAGTCATGGGAAAAATGTTCGAAGGAACTGACATGGTGGGTGACAAATGCATGGGTGGTGTATAGTAAGTGGGAAAGGAACCTATCTGAGCACTGGCTCCCGGAAGAGCCTAGTTAGCATGACATTCAAAAGGGGGGAGGTTCCAACCTCCCATGGGGACATGACTCATATCAAAAGAAGAAGCAGGCATCGAAGCCATGATGCCCATGGATCCCATGCTAGGATTCATATATGTGGACTAGCGAGAGGATTGCACGGGTGAAGACATATCAATAGAAAAATTACTAGAGGCCCAAGGCGCGGATTGAGTGTTGTAGTTCTGCACACCATTGTAAAAAGCGAATGGATATGTCCTCATGAAATGAGTAGGCATCATGGGGTGGGTAGCAGTAAATGAGGAAGAAAAAGAAACTCCACTATCCATGATTAAAAAACCCAAAATAGACTCCTGAGGTCAACTAGTAGTTAAAGAGCATACAAAAAAGTCAAACGGCCAATATGCATGAAAACAGGATAAAGTGGATGAGTGGCCTCCCTCGCTAAAGAAGGTATGCCTCATCCAAGAGGGACTTGAGACTCCCTGCTAAATTTTGGAGGTAACAAAATCAGTTATAGAGGCCCTCTTGGTCTTAACAACTAGTCGGTCAGATCCCCCTGGAGAGGTAATCCTCCATAAAGGTTGTGTGTTGTTCAACCTCTATCTGACCCAGGATACAAGCAGAATAACCCCTTCAAGTAACCTATGAGATTCCTATGTCAAGAAACTAATAAACCACTAGATAATTGATGCACAGATGAGTAGTCATAAGTCTATATCACCGTATGGGTAGGGTAGCAAAGCCCAAAACCTTGAAATCACTGCCTCTCACATAGGTATGGGTACTAGAAATATCCTCGAATATGAATAAATCCACATAAATATCTCTGATGCTAGGTGGGTATCCAGGGGTTATCCCTTCAACTAACTCCTAGGCTAGTTTGTGCACCCTAGAAATAAAATCGTGACTAATCAATTTTAGTTTAAAGCATAAATTTGATTGGTTGTGATTACTCAAGAGGGTATGGAAATGAAACTCATGATGTTATGACTCTGCAAAAGATAAATATCAATATAATGCAAAGTCTACCTTTAACTTTTCAATGAATGATATGCTAATAAAAACAGTGTAATTTTCAATTTCAACTCTGCAATTCAGAAGTAAAATGCAATCTTTCACTAAATGTACTAAGCTAATGATAAAGTTTCGAAGACAAAAACATTAACTAATGCAAAATTCCTATTTTTGTATTTTCAATATATTAAAGAGAAAATGCATGGTGATCTAAAAATGAAGAAGACTTGAAATACTTGAAATTATTTGCAATGTAAATGTTATGTGTTTAAAGCAAAAGGATTAGTTTGCAACACATAGATTAAAGGATTACTTATGTAAAATACTCATAGACAACAGCATAATCAATGAACATAAGCACATAAACACAACAATTTGATAAAGGAGTTCACCCCTCTCCTGGGCTACATCTACTGGTCCAGCTTCCAATGGATCATTATTATTAATTGCTCAAAGTTCTCAAAAACATGTCTTACAATGCTCAAACTGACAAACCGACTGCTCCAATGGCTTCAGAGCATCCAAAAACCCCTGTCTGGGCTCTTTTGGCACCTCAATCGGTCGAAAAACGAAGAAGTTAGGCCTCCTGGAAGTCTTCCCCTTCAAGCTTGTTGTCTCTGCATCTACAAATTGCACCCTTCTTCTTTGAACCTGGCTCACGTGCAAATTTAAGCGTGAAAACCCATCACCGGGCGCAACTGTGCCAATGGTGCAAACCGTAGGACGGTTAAGGCACCTCCAGCCCCTAACCATCTAGCACCTGGGCACATGGGTCATATGACCACACATTTTGGCAAAAAGGGCTAACGGTCAAAACCGTGCCAACCGTTTCAAAATTCCCGCGCGCAAACTTCCGTATAGCATAAGGGTCATATGTAATATATGTGTGATCGCGGGCTGGGTCCGTTGCAACGCAACTCCCGTATATAAACAATGGTTATATAATATATAACCAAACCATGGCTTTGTGTTAAAACCCCGCGCCATATATGTTATACCACGGTTATATATAATGTAATGAGGCCACGGGTCGAGGCTAGGCCCCGGCCCGACCCCCTTTCCATTTTAAACAATAATCAAAATTAAATATTGTTGAAACCATATAACAAACAAGAACCAATTGATGGCTCGTTGGTAGGGCGGCCATTGTTAAACCTTACGTCGGTGGGGAGGTCCGAGGGTCGTACCCCACGACCTCCAAAACATTTTACATACAACTAATTAGCCAATTCTGGGGTACCATGTGGTAGCCCATGATTGGGCCACGTGGCACCCAATCATTGACCAACAAAACTGCCACGTGTCGACATCTGATTCGACCATGCCAACCAACCAGATTCTGCCACGTCACTTTCGTACGATTGTACGGTCCTGCCACGTCAGACTGTACGAACTGTACAGTCAACATCATTTTTTTTTGCCTGTTTGACTTGACGAACAGATTGCTATATCTCTTGCTCCCGACGTTCTTTTGAGATGAAATTACTGGCGTTGGGTTTGCAACGATGAGGCCTATGCTCTCGTCTAGTTTGAAGTGAATCCGAGCACTTTGAATTTTGAGAAAAATTTGATCCCCTGATCACACCTCCCCATTGGGAAGCTTTTGGACCTCCAAAAGACTATTCTTAGTCTATGTGAAGATGAGGGTAAAGTTCCCTCACTCTTCCAACCTCAATCCACTTGGCCTTGCTTGGATTATTCCCTTTAAGACCAACTCACAAATACTCCACATTTCCTCGCTTTGAAGTTCACATTCTCCTGTCAAGGATGGTGTCTTCCTGCAGTTTTGTTAGATACTCTGGAGAAAAATCATCGATAGAAGTAATCTGAACGTGCTCTCCTTGATCATCGATCAATGGAGGCTCATACAACTTCAAATTCTCAACATTAACAACTGCATACATTTGCATATAGGGAGACAAATCTAAACGAAAAGCATTGTTACCAATCTTGTCAACAATCTTGAAAGGACAATATCGAATCGGTTTCAACTTTTTACCTTCTCCTTTAAGCATCTCCTTGCTGATGTAAAGCCAAACTTCATCTCCAACTTGGAAACTATGATCAACACGATGCTTGCCATGTCTCGTTTTGTACTTGGCCTGACTCTTTTCCAACTGCTCTTGCACCACTTGATCTATCGACTGAATTTGTTCAATGAACTTATCTACCCTATCAATGTCATATTGACCATCAACAACAATATCTTTCCCGAAGATAAAATCTAAAGGCGACTTGGGCAAATAGCCAAAACATGCTTCAAATGGCGATGTTTGAGTCGAAGAGTGCTTAGCTCGATTGTACGCATGCTGAATGTAGTGTAAATTTTCATCCCAAAGTTTAGGATGCTTGCTGGAATAAGCACGAAGAAGATGTACCATTGTACGATTTACCACCTCTATCTGACCATCTGTTTGCGGATGAAAAGTTGTTCTCTTTTTAAGTTTAGTGTCCATGAGTGCCCATAAACTCGACCAAAAACTTCCAACAAATCGAGAATCCCTATCAGAAATAATGGACTTGGGCAATCCAAAATGCACCCCAACATTTTGAAAGAACAACTGTGCCATTTGTTCTTCTGTTACCTGCTTAGTACAAGGCATCAAAATACACATCTTTCTAAATCGATCAACCACAACATAAAGATAATCATGACCTCGTCTCGATATAGGTAAACCACCAACAAAATCCATGGAAACACTTTCCCAAGGTCGAGAAGGAACTGGAAGTGAAGTGTACAAACCCAACTTTCAATTACTAGGTTTACTTGTAGCACACAATGAACATCCTCGAACATATTGCGAAACACTTTCATTCATCTTAGGCCAGTAGCAGTATCTTTTCAAATTAGCCACTATCTTGCCTACACCAAAATGACCAGCAATAAGAGAAGAATGTGCTTCCCTTATGATGTTGATTCTTTCCCCCTGTGGAATACACAACTTGCCAAGATGATACAAGAGATTATTATGCACATGATAATCCAATTCTTCAAAATGGTTAGAGTGGCACAAAGTTTCATACACTTCCTTAAAGTCAGTATATAAAGCATATTGCTCCACATAACTTTCATGCATTATAGGATTCTTCTTAAGAATAATTGAAGCACTAATAATAGGCCTTGAAAGCATATCAACGACTTTGTTAAAAATGCCCTTCTTATACCTGATAACCAAATGAAACTGTTTAAGAAAAACCATCCATCTGAAGTGCCTAGCTTGTTGTAGCTTTGTCTGTGATTGTAAGTATTGCAAAGGTTGATGATCGGTGTGAATAATGGTTTCTTTTCCCAACAAATAATGCTTCCATTTTTTAACACTTTGAACCAATGCATACAAT
>ML777380.1:335067-360927 GCA_009831015.1 Picea engelmannii | reverse complement strand
TATGCCAATGGATAAAATTGTTTTTTAATTGCGATAATGAAATCATTCCAAGAAAGCAAAATTTTACCATGCTTTTTCATTTCCTCCTGAGTCTTGGATTCCCACCATATAAGTGTTGCACTATCCAATCTTAATGAAGCAAGATGAATTTTGGTTTCATCATTTTGAATTTTTTGTATTCTACAATATACTTCAATTTGACGTATCCAATTATCTAACTTCTTAGCATTAACTTCTCCATTGTATATTGGCAATTCAAATTTTATATCAAGCTTTAATGAAGGAATTTGCGAAGGAGTTTTACCATGCCCCTTTGGAGAATTCAGAAGATGTTTCGAACTGGTAGAAGAAGAAGAAGAAGAAGATGATGGAGGAGAGGGTGGTGGAGAAGCACCATTCCCTCCATTTCCGCCTGGAGTTTTGTCATCGCCGCCTCCCTTATGCATTGAAGGGTTGGAGCCTTCACCCTGTGAGAATATGTTCCTTTCCATAAAGATCTTCATCATCTCTCTCATCTCCATGACAGCCTCTCTGAGATCTTCATTTTCTGTAGGAACATATTCATGACTTTCTGCACGAGCCATGCTTGGTGAATGTCTCCCTGAAACTTGCGGTCAATGAATATGCTTCCTCCTTATCGGATGAGAACTTGGCTCCACAATTTGACCTTCTCCTTGTGTGAGTTTCAACCTTGTGAGCATCAGAAATAAAACTTGCAAACAATCAAGTCTTCAAAAACTAGCGCTCTGATACCAACTTGATCTAAAAATGAAGAAGACTTGAAATACTTGAAATTATTTGCAATGTAAATGTTATTTGTTTAAAGAAAAAGGATTAGTTTGCAACACATAGATTAAAGGATTACTTATGTAAAATGCTCATAGACAGCAACATAATCAATGAACATAAGCACATAAACACAGCAATTTGATAAAGGAGTTCACCCCTCTCTTGGGCTACATCTCCTGGTCCAGCTTCCAATGGATCATTATTATTAATTTCTCAAAGTGCTCAAAAAAATGTCTTACAATGCTCAAACTGACAAACCGACTGCTCCAATGGCTTCAGAGCATCCAAAAACCCCTGTCTGGGCTCTTTCGGCACCTCAATCGGTCGAAAAACGAAGAAGTTAGGCCTCCTAGAAGTCTTCCCCTTCAAGCTTGTTGTCTCTGCATCTACAAATTGCACCCTTCTTCTTTGAACCTGGCTCACACGCAAATTTAAGCGTGAAAACCCAGCACCGGGCACAACCACGCCAACGGTGCAAACTGTAGGATGGTTAAGGTGCCTCCAGCCCCTAACCGTCTAGCACCTGGGCACATGGGTCATATGATCACGCGTTTTGGAAAAAAGGGCTAACGGTCAAAACCATGCCAACCATTTCAGAATTCAAGCGTGCAAACTTCCATATAGCATAAGTTTCATATGTAATATATGTGTGACCGCGGGCTGGGTCCGTTGCAACGCAACTCCCGTATATAAACAATGGTTATATAATATATAACCAAACCACAGCTTTGTGTTAAAACCCCGCGCCATATATGTTATACCACGGTTATATATAATGTAATGAGACCACGGGTCGGGGCTAGGCCCCGACCCGACCCCCTTTCTGTTTTAAACAATAATCAAACTTAATTAATGTTGAAACCATATAACAAACAAGAACCAATTGATGGCTCGTTGGTAGGGCGACCATTGTTAAACCTTACGCCGGTGGGGAGGTCCGGGGGTCGTACCCCACGGCCTCCAAAACATTTTACATACAACTAATTAGCCAATTCTAGGGTGCCACGTGGCAGCCCATGATTGGGCCACATGGCACCCAATCATTGAACAACAAAACTACCATGTGTTGACATCTGATTCGACCATGCCAACCAACCAAATTCTGCCACATCACTTTCGTACGGTCGTACGGTCCTTCCACATCAGACTGTACGGACTATACGGACTGTACAGTCAACATCATTTTTTTTTGCCTGTTTGACTTGACGAACAGATAACTATATCTCTCGCTCCCGATGTCTGTTTGAGACGAAATGAGTTGTGTTGGGTTCGCAACGACGAGGCCTACGCTCTCATCCAGTTTGAAGTGAATCTGGGCACTTTGAATTTTTGAGCAAAATTTGATCCCCTGATCACATGGACTGAAAAGAAAACTGATATATAAATTCTATTTTGTATAAACAAAATAACTCAAGCAGAATACCAAGCGGCCAAGCAAACAAACTAGGGTTCAAGGAAAAACCAAAAAATGAAAAACAATGAGAAAGACTACGCCCTTAAATTCAACTCCCAACGGGCTTCATGTCAATCCAGAGAAGCTGAACAAGCACTACAGAGACCTAAGAAGTCTCAAAAACCATCAAAACTCACCCAACAATCACTAAACCAAGAAAACAAGCAAGGAAAAGTGGTATATGCAATTGTTCAAGTGAATAGTGTGTATATATGCAGCTTGCAAAGAGGCAGCACACATGTGTATGCGACTGTCAAGGAAAAAGGAGCGTACGGGCTTTAAAACAAGGCCAAGTAAGGGAAAAAAGGCTGAAAACTTAGACTCGGAGTGAAAAGAATCTGTCAAGCAATGATACGACAAGAAACACAAAGGAAAAAGAGAGATGCAAGAAGAAAAAGTACTTCAACCCTTAGAAGGAAGATCTATCCCCAGTGGAGTCACCATTTCTGTTACGAGGGAAAAACTCTCTATGGCCAATGGTAAACCACCACAGACAGGTATGAATGAGAAATCAACTCAATTCCATTGTATGTTATATAAACCAATGTGCAAGATAAGAAAGAGGCCTACCTCGATCCAACATTTGATGATGTTCCACTATTGAGCACTCCGACCCAAAGCTTTATACCTGCAATAAGTTCTCAACAAACAAGAAAAGAAAGTATATAGTGATGATGTAAAGGGGTTAGCACATTAGATAGAATAATCCATTAATAAACATTACAAACATTCCCATGGATAATAATCATATATTTGCATGATATCAATAGGACGGGAAAGGACTATTTATATTAATAATTGATCAACAGAAGTGTCAACATTACAGACTTTCGTTTCGGCACAATTCGAAACCAAGAAACCAAGTTCCTTCCAACTGGGCCTCCACCACTTCAATCCTCCACCAAAAGCAAGCTCAAAGGATAGAGACAATTAGGTTCTCTCAAAAATAGGGAAAGAGCTTGGGGGATGAACACTGTGTTCAGACTTGAGGGACAAAGGGATGTAGACTCAATATGAAGTAATTTCTCCAGAGTAACTTTTCTCTCAAACTTGAATTCTTTCTCCTCTTTTCCATAGCTCAAAATTTTGCTCTTAGAGTATTCAAAATGCAACTAAAGGGTCGATTCAAAACATTTCCAGTATATGGAAGGCCAAGTATCAAAGATCTCTTGTCGTGACATGGAAACCCAACTCCATTTTTGTATTTTCTAGCACAAATCCTAATGTACGCGGGCTTTAGTGGAGAAGCCTGTGTATACGGTTGTTGTATAGCTGATAGGGCGCGTATATGTGGAAAAATGTTTATTTTTATCTCTAGATTCGTCAAAAAGGGATGATAAGTCTGCAAACGGAAATGGAAAAAAGGCCCTTTGTGCAAGATAGCAATGGTGAGACAAATCTTGCTATAACACCCTTCACTACATTTCTTGCACTAAGCACACTTTGCTACCTATAGAAGCAGTCGTACCTATAGAATACTTAGTTCATGGCTTAAGAATTGCAGCATTTACAGATATGGATGACACAGTTGTTGTGCAAGACAGACTTGCACAATTTGTAGAACTGGAAGAAGACAAATTCATTGCAGGATTCCACCAACAGGTACAGAAGGAATGAGAAAAGGCCTACCGTGACATACATATCAAGAGGAAATCCTTTAAGCAAGGAGATCTAGTATTATTATATGACAACAAGTTCATAAAGCATCCAGGGAATTTCAAGACACATTGGCTTGGGCCATTTGAGGATTCCTATGTTACAGAAGGAGGAGTTGCGTAGTTGAAGACTTTGAAGGGATAATGGAAGGAAGGTTTGGTAAATGGGAGCTGGTTGAAATTGTACTATGACAACTAGCTGCTCCGTAGCTCTCAGTAAAAGCATAAGAAGAAGGGTCTAGGTACCAGGTGCAGTTGAAATTGGGTACCAGACACAGAAAAGATAGTTTGCACAAGGAAGGGAGGAAAAAAACAAAGAGAACAGGTTGCTTTGTGCAATCTGAAGACGAAGAGAAACAAAAATTTTAGACCTCCAGTGACTCAAGACAAGTCACAGGTGAGTGTTGGGGGCTTGTTGACCCTTGGTTATGGAAGAAAGCGAAGAAAAATGAAAAGAAAAGATGAAGTACAAACTACGTGGAAGGCACATTGGCTGAGATTGGGTCGAAGTGGTTAAAGAAGAAGAAAAGAAGGATAGAATTAAGGGAAAGCTAGTCATTGAACGAGGAGATCAAGGATCACCGATCATCAAGGAAGATGGATTATGGACAACTCAGCAAGTGAAAGAAGATGTAAACGAGTGCTTTGGAGCACCCCGCAGAAAATAAGGAAATACAGACTAGTGAAGCCCGAGAAGTACGGGTCAAGTTGACCTAGGGTTTTAGACACCTAGGGTTTTGGTATCGAGGGTTTTGACACCTAGATGTTTATCATTGTAATGTATAAATAAATATCTAAGAGGACCTGGGATGGGTTTTTGTTTGTGGTTTTTATTTTCGTTATTGTGGATGATCATTGTTGTTGATACTATTGTGTATTATGTGAGAGAGAAGTGTTGTGTGTGAGAGAATTATGTATTGTAATATCTTCAACTGGGTGCGAAGATCAATCCTGCAGCTGGGTGCGGAGGGAGGGAAGAGAATAAGAGAAATAGAGAGAGATCTTCAAGCTAAGAGCACAAATAGAACTGTATGTTTTCATATAATATCAAGAAACACATTTATGTGGACGTAACCCTAGGGAGAGGGTGAACCACGTATATTTTGTGTCTCTGTGGTTGATATTGTGTCCTTTTGTCTTCTTTCATTTTGTTATTGCATTATTATGTTAGATCTGGAATAAAACTGTGTGAAGTAGGTTTATGCTTGGTAAGAATAACTAGGTTGTTGTGTGCAGTTGCCTTGGATCCACTTTACATTTCCTCTGGTTGTAGACACCTATGTCCTGCAACCCCATATTGCTAATTCAGGTGAGATTGCATCTGCTTCACAAGTGTTGTCGAAAGGGCTAGTAGTTAGGGCTTGTTGCTGCGTTGTTAGAGATGAAACCTGGGTCTACCATTGTGCCAACAAGTATGAACTTACTATGGTGGTATCTCATCCTTTGTCACTTGCTCGCTGATGCCCTTCTATGGCTCTCCTCAACGGTTATAGGAACCCTCTCAACCATCCTTTTCCCTTCATTGGTAATCTTGTCGACAACCTTTTTAACCACTCCTCGATGTAGCTCCTCATTGGAGCCTCGTTTATTTCATGTCGTATTTTTATATTGAAGAGTTCACCTTCCAAGTCCCTTAGATCAATAGAAATGTTCCAAAAATCTTCTTCAATATCTTGATTTTTAATCAAATAATCAGCTAGCCAGTTTTCCACGTCATCTTCACCATATTCAAGAATGCCATAGAATTTTTCAAATGATAACCCTTTAAAGATCTCAAATTGTTAATCAAATTCTTGCTTGGTTAAGAACAACGAGTTGAGTATCAATTTGGGGTCTTGGACCTCATTGGTGTTTCCATCTAGATCTATCTAAGTTAGCTTCTTGAATAATTCCTCTCTTCTCGTTATGTCTTGGCTGCATGCTTGAACAATAATATTCAAGTTTTTATCCTTTTCCTTACAGCACGTGTTCAGTTGTTTCATCCAATTCAGAGAAGGGATATCCTCCTCTCTTCTTCTCAATTATGTCATATTGCTAACTTTAACACTAAATGGTACAACCGCATCGAGGTAGAAACCTTCCTTGTTTTTCAAATCTGCCTGCAGATACTCATGAAAAGTGTTTGCTATTGTTCCAAAAGAGACCATGCTCTTTGACATCTCCCAAGGCCATGTTATTAATTCCATTATTTTCTTGATATCATTTTACACATAGCCTCAGGCTGATGTCAGAAGGATTGTTGATCCTTTTTATTTTGTCACAGGTGTGGTAGGCCCTATCATTGCTAAAGGACTAGAAAGTACTGGAAGGGGAAATAAAGCTTCCTCCAATTCTTTGATTCACTCCTTTAACCCGGCATTCTCCACTTCAAGGCCTACAATAGAATTTTCTATAGCATCTCCAATTGCTCCATGTATCTAGAAAATTTGACAAGGTTGCATGTTCCATAGGTTAATCTCTAAATGAGATTTCCCCTTCTTATTCTTTACATCTCTTTTCTCATTAATCAAAATTTTGGATTCATTGTAAAAAAAACGCTCTAAAATGAAAAAGATTGTTCTTCGTTGAAGATCTCGGTCTCAATTATTTCCATCTAAATGTTCTGGTGAGAAGTGTTATCTATCTAGTTGACATTGGGGAACTCTTTCTCGATGTCAATTTCAAGTTCCATATCCTCAAGGGAGAGGTCGTGGATATCACTTTCTCCTCGAGGTCCCTCCTCATCTTGCATAATGTTTTTTATTTTCTTCCTCAAGGGAAGTTTATGAGAACTATAAATTTTTCCAGAAGGAAGGTTATTATCTTCTCCTCTGCCTGAAGAACTACGGGTTACTTTCTTACTTCGTTAGGCCATTGGATCACTTCTATGAGATGTTGTAATCTTTGGCGTGACAGTTAGGGATTGGGAATTTTTCTCACCCAGACCTTTCCCTCTATGCTTGTACGACTCATCAGTGCTAAGTATTGTCTCCAAGTCATCGTCATCATGAGTGGGAGTTCCTGAGGCATTGTCTCCCTCTTCATTCAGAATAGTATTAATGAAATAATTGTTGAAACCAACATCCAATGGATGTTCTACAAAAATACTGCTAGGGTCGAACCCTTTTACTTTTTCAAGATTATTTAAATTGAGGTTGTAGAAGCGACGCACGAATTCATCAATCTTTTTCATATTTTTGAATATGAAATCCCCAACTTTTCAAGGCATATGTATGAATTGATTTTTTCTCTTTTCATGGAAAAAATGCAACGAGTAGTTGTATTGCCTTGTTATTTCAGCAACAAAGATTTTGTCAAATATGTGGCACAGAAGGAAGGAAGGATTTTCCTTTGATCCAAAAAGCATTATAAAATTATAATTTTCCATTTGTTCTAGTGTTCCCTTCCTATCCAGGAACTTACTCGCCTGGTCAAAATCCGAGGAGCRTTCTTTCGAAACAACAAATCTTTAAAAACCGAGACAAAATCATTAAAAACTTCATAAAAATATTGGGAGGCCTTGTGCCTCCACAATGTTTGATACCAGAAGGTTACTGGGTCGAATTCACAGTTTACCCTTTTGCACATAGATAATCTCGGGAACTGACAGCAATGCACTATCAAAAAAACCAAATAAGATGATAAAAACAATTTTTTCTCCTTCTTATATTGCACCAATTGGGAAGATATTTCAATGGAAATCAACTTGCTCCAATATAACATGGTTGGTTCTTTGACCGTAAAATATAGAATGTAAAGACTCATCTATGATATGTTGGTTGTTGTTTCATGTCATGTTATCCTCTTAAAAACCCATGCAATTTCCCGGAAGGTATTTTTAAATGATCCAACCTTCAATCTTGTGATGTCCTCGGGGATGACCGTTGGGTTCTCTAGGAATTCAGGTAAGAGGTCCAGTCCATTGTCATTCTTTTTAAGAAATCCCTACAATATTCACCTTTGAAGGTGAGCATTGGCTCAGGAAGCTTCAACATCTTACAGAAAACGTGAGGTGACAGAGAGATAGGGGAATGGTCCTACAACTGAATGATATGTTGGCCTGGAATATATCTCTCAGGGGACCAGGTGACCAACTCCTTACAATCAAGAAATTTTGGGACACAACCTGAGTGAGAGATTCCAGACGTCCTGATTATTTCCTTTTGGGAAAAAGGGGATGAATAATAGGAATATTCCCTGGACCACTGAAAACTCTGATCCTCGCGCCCAAAAATATTCATTGTATCTCCACAGAACTGTTGTCAAGTTGCTTCCATAATTCGACGAGAACATTCCCTTGCTCCAAATTATGTTAGGAATGAACGTTGGATGGAGATGATATAATCCTCTGTAAATCTTGTTTTAATGTGTTTTAATAGGATATCTCCTTGAGCCTTTCGCTTATTAATGACCATACTTTCAAACCTGTATGGTAAGTTATTAGAATTAAAAGGATAGTAAATGTGCATTGGGAAGGGCGTGAGGGTGGTGGGGACGGACGGGGGAAATATGTGATTTGATATTTTTTTGAACTTGAGAACCCGCAAACCCGAGAGCCTATGGTGGTATGAGGCACGAAATTGGATAAGTATGGGATGACACGGTGGTTGGATGCACTCATGTAGTTGGAATGACACTTAGGCAGTTCAGGGAGTATGGGATCAAAATTTAGATCGCGGAACTCTTTGGTGCAATGTGTCTATCACAGAACACGGGAACATGAAATCTCTATCTCGTCAACCCGAGAACCCATGATCGTAGAATCGAATAAGTATGGGACAACATGGTGGTCGATCAGACTCGTTATGTGAAGTTGTAGATAGAGGTGAGAAATTGTAAGTCTGCCAACACGAGAATTCACGGTCTAAAAATGTGACTTTTTTAGAACTAGAAAGGGATAGTAAGAGGAAAAAGAAAAGGGAAAAAAGGGTAAGTGTAGAAGGGGGAAAAGAAAGGGAGAAAAGAATTCGGGAGAATATAAAAGGGGAGGGGATTTTTCGAAAGCGGAAAATGACCTCAACACCACCATATTTCTCTTTTCCTCCATGAATCTCAATAAGACTTCAAGTCCTGACAAGAGAACCATTTATTGGGTTTTTCCACTGCACAGTGTCACTACTTCAATACACTCTTACACCTGCACTGAACTTATTAAAATTGGGGGTTTTGAGACCCAGGGTTCATTTGGAGCATGTGCAACAAAAACCCCTAAGCACCAACATACCAATCCTTGGTTGAGGCCAAGGAAGGTCTCACCCGGTATGTAGAGAAGATCACAAAGACCATAAGGTCTTGTGTCAAGGATGGAGGATGAAACTTAACTAACAATATTGAAAATGGAATCCATGTAACTCATATATGATAATCTGACAAAGACTAATAATTAAAAAAATACATGCACAAGTGCTACTCATTCATGACAAACACAAAATAGAACAAAACTTCCATATCTTTATTACTGAACATATTCGATTATATCAAAGATATACATTTTGTTTAATAACCGAGTGACACAGCATAATACTTCATCTCATTACTATAAAAACAATGGGAATACAATAGTATGACCCTTTCTCTAAGATTTAATATTCGGACAGATACAAGACACAAGAGACTTCTCCTACAACAGAGGATTACAATAGGTTAACTCAGAGCTCTGGGACTGATGCCTTCCAGAATTTACCAGCCTTCTTTATGAGCTGAGAGATTTCTTTTATATCTCTTTCTATTGGGGAGAAATGTCCTTAACTATTCGGATCCACTCATTTGTATCAGATAACGACCTCACACCCTTCGAGTACCTTCCATGGCTCCATGTAGGTTATCTACATCAAGGGAAATCTGAACTTCCTATCCAAATCATCTTCTATACACCCCAAATCTTCATCTGATGTTGGAAAACGTCATTCTAAGAGATATCCTGGTGATTCCTTTCTTGCTTCCAGTGGGCTTCTTCTTGATTTCTAGTAAAACTGAAAAAACTCAGAACGATGCTCTAAACTGACGAAACTCAGACCAACGCACCCTTAACATTATTTAGACTTAGTTTTCTACTTTAAAAAACACATTTCGATGCGCACACCATGGCATTTTTTTCACATGTCCAAGGTGATCGCAAAACTATTGGATGAGTGTGAACAACTTTTGTTTGTGTGCACGTGCAAAATTGGACCCAAAACATTGAGTTCCAACACGTGTCCATATGCTTGAACATTTACTTGTGTTTTAACCTTATGGTTCCCTGGTTCATCAACTTTGGAGTCAAAGTTTCCTAAATCCTCATTATCTCTCTTTATGTAGCACTTGCTTCTAAAAACTTCAAATTATTTAACCATTGTTGGTCTACCCTTCCATAATTCATATGGTGTTTTATTGTTTTTGACTCTGATTTTCCCTCTATTTAGAATGTATACTACAGTGATGACTGCTTCTCTCCAAGATATTTATGATAGATTGGCTTCATTTAACATTGTTCTCAAAAATTCCAATCAACAAACACTAAGTCAAAAGTAAAGTTTTTTGTCATGACGAGTCGATCCTCGGTCGACCGCTTCCAAGGAAATCATCAATAAGTAAGAGAAGCATTGGATGATTGTACAACCAATGATACAAAATAATATGAATTCCTGAGGCACATAGTCAAATGATTACATGACCATCCATTCAATCCAACAACAATCTATCTTAGTAGTTGACACTGGTCCACAATTATGCCTTTCATGTCTCTTCTCCAATGATCTAAAAGCATGATTTTCACTCGAATTTTTATGGTGAGAATGATGATAGGGAACATATTTTTTTGTTGGTTAATCAGAGGAAGTAGGATCACGGTCAGGCTCACTTATAGGAGTAGAACAATTCAACATATCAGAAAACAATGTCATTTGTCACAATATGCTGAAATTATGGCATGTGAGGAATAAGAAAATCATCAATATGTTTGGAACACTCAACAATAGGTTGTTCTTCTAGAAAACTATTTTGAGCTCCACCTACAACAAACAAAACCTCTCTAGTTGTAGGAAGTTTGAGTGTAGATATGGAGTCAACGACAACATCATATCCAAGACTAGTCTTAATGAATGGAGACCTTTGACAATTGATGATATTGTCTAAGTTTTTAGTATTTTTTTCAAACATCAAGCTTATATTCAACCTGCTAGTTGTTTTCTTCAACTCCTTTCTTAGGGAAACCATTTTATATTCTATCTCTTCACAATTTTCTTCATTTTCCTTCAACTAGATTCTCACCACTTCTTCCATCCTTATTTCCTCTTCTAATTGAACCTTTAGGTTCATGATATTMTTTTCTATTACTTCAAAGCTTCGTGACATTTTGTATTTTGAATCACGATCCTCTTCTTCAAATTTCCACAGCTGTTCTTTTTGTTTCAAATTATTTTTTCTTAGCTTCTTTATTTCTCTTAAGGAACACATGAGTTGTTCTTCAAGATCTACTTCTCCATCTATTTCAATGTTTTCCTCTTCTTCGAAATCCATCATTACTTTTTTTTCATAAATCTTTGTTTCGATTTACATAAAGAGAGTTTCTTCTCTATCCCTATCGATATTTCTTTCACTTATTTCTTGAGATGAGTCACTGACCCCTTTTTATTAGAGGTTGTTCTTATGATTATAATATTTCTTATTATTTTCATGCTTGTCTTGTTTGTGGCTATTTTTGTTTTGATGATGTTTTATCTTTACATAATAGTCGTATTCATTATCACTACTTTTTTTTTTCACATATGGACACTTAGAAGAAAAAATCCCCACCTTTCCACAGTTAAAGAATTTAAAGGAAAACTTACCTTTGTATTTGCTAGATCACATTTTGAGTTTGCTCAAATAATTTGCTTCCTCTGCATCTAATTCACAACTAGAAAAATCACTTGATTTGTGTTCATTGTTATTCATCTTCTTTGAGGCTTTGAAATATACTTATTTCTTCGATGGTTTTTCCTTTTCAATCCTCATTTTATATGTAGTTAAAATCCCATGCAATTCATCCATTGTTAATTTATCAAGACATTTGATTTCCTCAATGGTGGAAATTTTGACATCAAATATTAAGGGGAGTGAACTAAGCACCTTTTTTAAAGTCATTGGTTTTGCATCTATTTCAACAAGTCCTTTGATGGTGTTGACAATTTCATCTACATAGAGGAGATAGAATGGAATATTTTCTTTGTCTTTCATCTTCAGACTCTCAAACCATCTTCTATGAATTTGGAGCCTAGCCATATTGAACTTGTCATCCCATTAATGGATGTTTTTAAGTTTGTCCCAAATTTCTTTCATTGATTTGCAATGCATTATTTTGACAAACTATGATTCTGACAGAATGCACACGATGGAGTTCATGGATTTTTCATCTTTTTCACGACCGATTTCCAAATATTAAAACCAAGGGCCATTAGATATTTTCACATCCTTATACTCCAAAAGAAATAGTTTGTTCTATCAAACAACAGATCCTTGTTTGTAGAGAAACCTTCTTGACCGTTCATGTCTCCTCTGGAGATCTACCTTCGAGTGGTTGTAATTTTTCCAAAGGAACCAACTATGATACTTAGAGGGGGGGTTGAATCAGTAAAAGACTATCCTTCCTTTTAACATTCATAAACCATAATGAAGCAATCACATAAATGTAACAAATAGAAGACACAATATTTTACGTGTAAATCCTTTTGGGAGAAAAGCACAAAAGCTTCTTTTTATAATTTTATAGGCACCAACCTATTGGAGAATTTGATCCTCTCTATTTTTTGTAGGTACCGACCTACTGGAGACACCAATCCCCATAGGTATTTTTTTTGTAAGCACCATTCTACTTACAAGTTTACAAATTCTTCATATGCATTTCCTTCACTGGTCTATTTGTTGCTTATGTCTTCACCAAATCTTCTCTACGCTCTTTACTTCTACTTTTTCTAGATATGCTCTACACACACTCCTTCTACCTTCGCCAGATCAACTTGACACTTTCCCCTTTTCTAACTAGATCTTGATAGTCACTCCTACATTCATCAGATCTGTTCGACGTTCACTCCTTATTCTTTCGCAAGATCTATTGGTCATCACATACTTTGTCATTATCTCCTTTTTACATAATATTCAGTGTTTTCTCATATTATTTTCTCATACGTAAATATTACATTTAGGCACTTCAACCCCTCACTATTTTCACAATACTCTTATCCTTTTATACTTTACCATTAAATCTACATAAAACGTCATGTACATTTGAAAAGACAAGACTTTCATTAAATAAATAATTAATTTCCCTTTTTTTAATTTACTTTTCAACATCCCCCGGATGGGAAGTTAATTGTCCACGTGATTTAATGAGGGTGGTTGGGAGGATTGAGGCCTTTGATCTCCATATTCAACACACCATGGCCATCACCTTTTGCTTCTTAATGCTTGTCCCTCTACATTCCTCACGCATTCACTCGAGTGTGTACTTCCTCACACTAGTTCTACGTGTTAATCCTATTGCAAACTTAATAGAGTTGGGAGATATGCATGTTTTTGCAAGTCATGACATGTGTGAGTCTGGCCTCTTAGTTATGTTTTGGGTGCTTTCTCTTATGGATCTCCATGGTTCAAATGGATTCATTATCTCCTCTCTTAATCCCCATACCCACGACCTCCAGATTGACACTCTCTTTTGGCTTTATGTGCATTGTTATCAGCATAACTTCTTGTACCTCCCCCTCCTAGTTGTGCCACATTAGCGCAGGCATTTGAAGCACATACTAGCCTGATATCTCAGTGATGGTAGAATGACACACATGAACAATGTCGAGAGCCCAAATTTTCCTAGTCCTCATGCTTCCTCCTCTTCCTCCTCTTCCTCTGGTCCACACCCTTTGTCTTCCCTTTGGGCTTTCCTTGTGGATTGGTTTGATAATTAGGGCATCTCGTTGGGTTTTTCTCTGGGTTCAATTTCGAATTCTCCATCCTCTTCCAGACCCTCTAGCTTCCCCTCCACTCCTAGGGTGGTGTCTCCTCCTATGTTCCAACAACACAATTGCAACACATGTGGATATTGTTTGCGCCTCTTAGCTTCCGTGGAAACTCTGCAAAGCCTGGTCTTTGATGTGCAACGAGATGTGGACAACCTAGGGTTCAAGATTGAGATTGTGGATCGTCAGGGGAGCGATCGGAGGCATTGATAACCACTCTTCTCAGTCATGGGTCTATACTCGACGCAACCCTTCATATTCTAGTCCCAAATCATGCAGAAGGGGTTGATATGCTAGCGACAAGAGCTATGGATTCAGATTCACACTTGTAGGACACAGAGAATGGGCCTCCTCTAGGATCACAACCTTGATTCTGGTCTTAGGTTCTATATTTTTATAGTATTTTTTTTGTACTAATGAACTCTTATCATATTTGGGCCCTACGTAGCACTGAGTTGCATAGACAGTGAAACTTTGATACTCCTAAGATTTATTTTGGTTACATATTTAGTATGTTGCAACGACTAAATTGGTTTATCTTATGGGAAATTCAGATCAGTAACTATGTTATGACTGTCATAATTGTATATTTTGGCTCTGAAAGGTAATTTATAGAAAACTAACTTAAAAAAATAAATACTTTAGAACATGCCATGGGGAAAATACTACCATGGGTTTCAAAACCATGTGCATATATCATGCACACTTTTACACCACTTTCAATTTTTCATTCACTTTTACTTTTTAATCCATTTTCACATAACTTTATGTTTAATCCACTTTTACTTTTTAATCCACTTTCACATAACTTCATATTTAATCTACTTTCTTGTAACTTCATATTTAATCCACTTTCATGTAACTTAATTTCTAATCCACTTCCACTTTGTATTTCTTAAAGTCACATTTCCTTTGAATACATATATTTGAATACTTACCTTTGACATCAATGACAATAATTTATTCAACAACTTAGAACTCCTTGACAGACACCATCGAAATAACTCCAAGCTATAAAACTATTAAAAACTTATGCCTACCTAAATCCAACAATTTTGCTTATTGAAACCTTGTTCAATTCAATAAATGCAACTGAAACCTTATATGCCACCCTATAATAAAAAATAATTTTTTACTCATTTAAATAATTTATAAATTAAAAAAAAAAAATCAAAATTAATAAAATAAATAGTATTTCCTTATATACTCAAAAACTAAATTTATTAGGCCTAGGGTGTAGAACAATCCACGTTGAAATGCACTATAAGTTATGTGAAGTCGCTCGTTTGAAACATCAACTTACCTTGTGTGTAGTGTGAGCTAGCCAAAAACACTAAATTTATTATTTTTTTACACTTCAACCAATAATATTTAATAAACAAAACTTAAGATACAACTATCCTAAAATAAAATAAGTACAATTAAAATTTTTGTTGGGAAGAGAGTATGTTAAATATTATTTGCTAAGTTTAGTAAGACCATGTAAGTGCAAATAACAAGAGACCATTTTCTTACCATTTTACTATGCAAAGGTGATAGGCAAATGTTGATTTTCCATGAGAGGAATATTTTGGTCCTTCTTAGTTGTAACTTTCGAATAGGACCAAGTCAACATGAGCCAAAACTTTTCCTCTTCAATATTATGCAAAGGTGATAGGAAAAAGTTGATTTTCCATGGGAGGAATATTTTGGTCCTTCCTAATTGTAACTTTCGAATAGGACAAGGTGATAGTAAAAAGTTGATTTTCCATGGGAGGAATATTTTGGTCCTTCCTACTTGTAACTTTCGAATAGGACCAAGTCAACAGGAGCCAAAACATGAGGTCCCGTCACTTCTATCTTTTTACATAAAAAGATACCGATGCATTCAAAGTACTAGTAGATAAGAAAACCCTACTACAAGTGGACAGTTTGAAAACCCTAGATAAGAAAACCCTAATTACAGAAGAGTTGGAATTATCATTGAAATATTTTTCTGCATATTTTACTTGAAGTTCACAGTTTGAATACATCGTTTTCCATTTATAACAGAAGAGTTGGAATTATCATTGAAATATTTTTATGCATATATTACTTGAAGTTCACACTTTGAATACATCGTTTTCCGTTTATATTATTCTTGTTAAGGAATCAACCTTTATTTAAGTTTATGCTTTTGCTCCCTGCTTTTGATTTTGATTTTCACCTGTGGACAGGTACGCTCTTTAAATGACAAGCTACACGCTAATCCTTTCGTTTTCATTTTGACTTTGGAAGGCATGATTCTGATTTTGGAAAGCTGTAAGAAGTATATTATTGTCTATAGGCTGGTTCAAGGCCAACTGGTCAGACTATGAGTGATTGTAAAGCCTTCAGCCATTAATGATCTATTAACCAGGAACAAAATTTTAGGTGCAAACTTGTCAATTCTATATAATATAATATGGAAGACATGAAACGAAATCGCACCCCGCCGGGTTTGTAGAGAGATGAGCTTTACAACGATGCCCACAGCTAAAATGTGAAGTATGAATGGGAATGCAGAGATATTAATTGAAGGATAAGCGTCATCCAATTTTCATGGCTAGCTTGAAGATCATTAACTCTTGTCCAGGTATTGTTCATACATGCCCGTTTTTAAAAAATCTCTTAACGCTCTTTTATCTTCGCAGGGTACTTTTGGTTCTATTATGCAGGTGGATCTATTTGAAAATAAGAGATCCAGGGTTGGGTTTAAGGATTTATGAAAGATCTTTGTTGTAAGTCAGGAACTTGACTCCATAGAAAGAAAGGGAAAATCTTTCTCAATTTCTATTTGGTCCATACGCAAGATAAAGGGAAAGAAGCCTTAAAAATGCTGAGCTTCTCTGTACGTTTACAAATCTCCAGGGATGAGCGTTTTAGGTTACATATTCGACTATTTTTTTAGTTTTGTATTCATTGGTACGTTGCTTACTTTCAACAATGCCCATTGGAATCAAAACGTCTGAATAATGCCCAAAGAATCAAGGACGAGTTATCGCCTTCCAATAGAAACACACAAGATGATCGAGAGTCTCTACTTATTCTCTTCTCTAGGTAAAATGTATCAATTAAGAATCAATACGAACGCTGTGTAGTCTAAAATGTCGATGTCACGATTGATGTTAATGCCTTCAATAGAAACAATTGTGTTGATTCCCTCGTCATTGATGAGTCTCTTCACTCAAAAAGTGTCATGTTTTAAAACTGATATAAAATATTAAAAAAAAATAATAATAATTTGTGTTATTAATATTTTCATATATTTAGGTTATAAATGTTAACATAAATCCATTTTAATTTTAAGTATTCAGAAGAATCAAATCGATGGAGATTCAAATTTGAAAAAAAAAAAATCATCATACAAAATTAATTCTTTTAAAACTATATATATATATATATATAAATATAAAAGAATAATACAATTGTTAAGTTTTTTATTTATTTTGTATAAAAAATATTTTACTTGTATTTCTTAGTATTCATAATGAATTATGAATGTAGTAAAAAATATCATATCTAAAAATGTTTTTGTTTTAAGGTAGTGAAATCTCAATATTAGAGGTTACTAAAATGAAATCCAAAAAATGTTTTTATCTTTTAACTATTTACTAATATTAAAAGAAACCCAAAAACAAAAATAAGAAAACGAAATGGAATGTTAGGATGGCCAACAAACTTGTTTGGCTATTTATCCACGTCATAGGAATTCTAGAGTGTAAAGGAGAGAACCAAATGCAATATTGGAACCTAATATTGTGTGATCATTATTAGGAAGAATTCAATTGTACTTAAATAGAAACTTATGAATTGGATTTAGTATTATGAGGAGGAATTCAATTTTACTTAAATGGATTGAAGTGGACACTTACATTAGAGTCAAAAGGAGAGAATCAATTGCAATATTGGAACATAATATTGTGTGATCATTATTGGGAAAAATTCAATTGTACTTAAAGATAAACGTATGGAGTGGGTTTAGTATTATGAGGAGGAATTCAATTTTACTTAAATGGATTGAAGTGGACACTTACATTGCTTTTGTTGAGTAATTTTTGTAACATATAAGTATGTAAACATTCTTTACTCAACAACGAGAACTAAGGCTCGAATTAGGTCGCCATAAAAAGGAATACCATGGATGAAAACTTACTTATTAATAATAGTCATGGATGAAAAATTGAAAAAAAATATCCCAATAAATTTTACTAACTTTATCTCACAAAGAGATGTTTTAAAATTTTACATGGTTGAGTATGGAGTTATACATATCCTTAGTACTACATTGTTAAAAGCACCTCTAGACAGAATCATACTAGGATGTAGAAAGCACCTTTCGGCTTGTGCACTCACATCAAATATTTTCTTTAATCTTCATATTCCTATTATAGGAGGTGATGAGTTGCAAATACTATTGGGATACCATGCGAACTGAAGAATCTAAAAAAAATCTTAAATTTGTTGAATTATCAAAGGAGAGGATTTCTAATAGTTTGCAACCAGAAAAGAGAAGCTTTGTATGTTGATCCACGATAGATAAAAAGAGAGTGAATACCAACTCATGCTTAGGGAAGTCTAGGATTCTCTTCCATCATCATAATCCTACTCTGAATATTGTGAAGAGTGGAGAGAATAAGACCTCGAGATTGTAATCCATAGGAAAAATTCACATACTATTTAATGAAGAGTTAGATTCTATCGTTTTGAGCTCCCAACTATTTACACTATTAATTATGTCATATTTATTTCTACAAAATTTTCATACTTTTCTTGCTTGAGTAAGCTACTTTTATAGTTGTTGCACTCTAATAGTGTTTATCCAATTATATATACTATTAGAGAATTATGAACTTGGTTGGTGCATCAAGTGGTATCAAGCCATATTGTGGAAACAAGGAGACCTGAGAGATTTTCACTTCAACTTGTGTGTGTGGAGAGATGAGAGGTGGGAGATAGTTCCAAAAGAAATTCCTATGAATGGTAGTGTGATTAAGGACTACAAGAAGACTCCTAAATATGCCTCCATGAAGAGGAGAAAATCTAGGTTTGAGGAACCAGGATTTGGAGGAATTGAGAAGTAGAATTGAAGAATTAGAGAATAAAAAATTTGGAGATTCTAGAGTCGTGTCAAATTCAAAATTAGAAAATGAGATGGAGGAATAAATAAATGTTGATGAAAGAGACACAACCAATTATTTGATCTCATTTCTAAAGGATATAGGTAATGCAAGGGTGCAAGTTTCTTGTTATGATGGTAGTACAAAAGATAATACTCTCTTAGATTGGATAGGAGAACTCAAGAGATACTTTGAGTATGAGAATGTCCAAGACCCCAATAGAGTTTTTTTTGCAATAAAAAAGTTGAAAGGGCATGCTGCACTTTGGTGGGATGTTGTGGAGAAAGACAAAGTAGACAAGTAGTAGAAGAAGATAAAGACATGGAATAAAATGGTGAGTAAGATCAAGGAGAAGTTATTTCCTATGGATTACCAAAAACATTTTTGGAGACAAACACCAAATTTGAAACAAAAAGAGACTTTTTTTTAGGGAGTATTCAAAAGATTTTTTCAAATTGTCACTCAGATCGAAACTTAAAGAACCGAAGTATGAAAGGGTAGAAAGGTACGTGAATAGATTTAAATTATAGATTCAATATGAGATGAGTACCCATTATTTCTAAACTATGGATGAAGAATATCATATTTCTTTAAAGGTAGAGGAAAAGTTGAATAGGAAGTGTTAACAAGATTGTAGAGGAAATAATATTAGAGGTAGAGTAAGAAACAAGTCTACAATAGGACATTCTAATGAAGGGAGAGACATTGAAGTGATAAGTAGTCAAATTTCCAAACAAGGAAACCATGTTGGTATAGGCATAGGGTTTGGAAGAGGAAAGGGTAATTATGTCATTAATTTCTACAGATGTGGAGTAGAAGGGTACAATGCATTTGAATGGCCAAATAAGAACAATCTAGGAAGAAGGAATGAGGACAGGATTCATGTCACATAGCAACATGAGGCATCAACCATGGGAGAAAATTTTGTAGTAGCTCAACATGAAGAGGGTGAAAACATTATGTTTAGAACGGTGTTACTCAAACTTATAAAGAATTCTATGAAAGAACATGAATAAAGGGAGAGATTTTTCAAAACTAAAAGGCAAGGTTCAAGGTAAATTCTCCAATTCAATCATAGATGGCATAAGTACAAAAAAATTGGTGTCCATGGAGGTGATCAATAAGATAAAATTAAATTGCATCCCTCAGCCCAATCTATATTACTCAAACTTATAAAGAATTCTATGAAAGAACATGAATAAAGGGAGAGATTTTTCAAAACTAAAAGGCAAGGTTCAAGGTAAATTCTCCAATTCAATCATAGATGGCATAAGTACAAAAAAATTGGTGTCCATGGAGGTGATGGCAATCTATAATGCTAAAGAAGGTAAAAGAAGATGATGGAGAGATTTGCGTGCCAATGGATATTCAACAATTGTTGGATGAATTTGCAAAAAATGTTGTTGATGATATGCCAATGGGAATGCCTCCGATGAGAATTAACTCACATCAGATTGATATGATTCCAAGAACAATTCTACCTAATAAGGATCCTTACTAAATTACTCCTATGGAACGAGAAGAATTAAATACGTAGGTTCTAGAATAAATTAGTAGGGGGTTTGTTTCGAGAAAGTTTAAGTCCTTGTACTATCTTAGTAGCTTTGGAATGAAAGAAGGGTCATGAATGATTAATGTGAACAGATTCACGACCTATTAACAAGATCACTATCAAGTGTCAGTTTACATTACTAAGAAGGGAAGACCTCATGGATTGTCTGAGTGGGGAAAACTACTTTTCAAAGATAGATTTGAAGATTGGATACCATCATATTAAGATAAGGGAAGGAGATGAGTGGAAGAAAAAATTCATGATGAAGGATGTATTGATTGAATGGATTATTATTTCATTTGGATTAACTAATGCAACTAATAATTTTATGATATTGATGAACACGATCTTGAAGTCATTTCTAGTAAAGTTTCTCATTCTGTATCTTGATGAAATTTTGTTTTTAATAGATCCAAGGAAGCACACTTAGGGCATGTGAAGCAAGTGTTGGAAAGGATTAAAATAGAGAATCTACAAATTAACTTGAAAAAATGTACCTTATTGCAAGAAGAGTTGGTTTACCTAGGGTTTATAGTTTCCAAGGAGGGTTTGAATATGGGTCCTAAAAAGGTGAAATCCATTGTGGATTGACCAATGCCTATATGTACGTTTTATGTAAGGAGTTTCCATGGTTTGGTGAGTTTTTGCTAGTAGTTTCTAAAAACAAATTGTGGGATTTGTTCACCACTCACTGAATGTATGAAGAACGAATATTTCTAGTGGATAGCAGAAGCAACAAATTCCACTGAAACTCTAAAGAATAAGGTAATCGATCAAGTAGTGTTAGAACTTCTAGATTTTAGTAAAGTATTTAAAGTATATTTTGATGCAATTGGTTCAACAATTGGAGCGGTCTTGAGTCAATATGGTAAGATGATAGAATTATTTAGTGAGAAGTTGAATGATTCTAAAAACAAATTACTCTATTTATGATCAATTATTCTATGCCATTTTTTAATCCTTGAAGAAATGGGGACACTATTTTCTACCAAACTATTTTTTGTTGTTTACATATCATAAGGCATTGCAATACATAAAATATCAAGGTAAGATGAATAAGAATTATTTGAAATGGGTGGAGTTTTACAGAGTTATTGATTTGTTTTAAAACATATGTCTGGAAAATCTAATGAGGTTATTGATGCATTAAGTTGGAGGCTGATGTTGTTAAATACCATGCATGTTGAAGTTGTTAATTTGGACATCATGAAGGAGTTGTATGCAAAAGATATAATTTTGTAGAGGCATGTAAAGCATGCAAAAAATCATGGAGTATGAATAGCACACCATATTTGGATTTCCATATCCAAGAGGGATTCTTGTTCAAGAATCATAAATTATGTATTCCATGGAGTTCTTTGAGACCAAACCTCATTCAAGAGATACATAGTTGAGGTTTAGGTGGGAATATTTGAGTGGATCAAACAAAGGCATTGGTGGATGAAAGGTATTTTTGGCCTAATCTCAATAAATATGTCAAAATATTTGTTGAGTGTTGTATAATTTGTCAATTGGCCAAGGGGAGAAGCCAAAACACTAGGTTATTCCCATGACTTGAAAAGTCATGGGAATAAATAAGCATGGATTTTATTTTGGGACTTTCTAAGACATAGAGAGGTCATGATTTAGTGTTAGTGGTGGTAAATAGATTTTCTAATATGGCACATTTCATACCATGCAAGAAGAACATTGATGCTACACATGTGGCTATGTTATTTTTCCAAGAAAGTGTAAGGTGACATGGGATACCTAGGAGTATCACCTTAGATAGAGATTCTTGATTTGTTGGACATTTTTGGAGGAATCTTTAGAAGAAGATGGATTCTAGGTTGCAGTACACTTTAGTTTATCATCTGCATACATATGGTCAGGCATAGGTATTTAATTGAAGCCTAGGAAACTTGTTGAGGAGTTTTATTGGAGACAAATCGGGTCAATGCAATTTGGTTGTAGCTCAAGTTGAATTCACCTACAATAACTTAGTGAATAGATCCACTGGTAAAATTCCATTCCACGTAATGTATGGAATGTCTCCAAAGGTTTTTTTAGACCCATTCAAGTTTCTAGAAGTTGAATATAATAGGAGCCATAATGTAGATAATTTTGTAGAAAAAACACATGACATTCATGAGAAAGTTAGAGAGAGGCTAGAATAGAGTAATGCTAGCCATAAGTAGAAAGAAACTTTTCATAGGAATATGAATGTTTTCAAAGGGGGTGATATAGTAATGGAACATTTGAGGAAGAACATATTTCCCAGAGGAATTCACAACTAACTCAAGTACAAGAAAATCAATCCATGTAATATTTTGAGAAAAATATCTGATAACACCTACAAGCTATATTTGTTGGAGCCATTTGACATTTTTTGAATATTTAATGTTTTTTATTTATATGAGTTTCATGAAGAATAAGATGATGGGGAAGAAATCACCATGAAACAATGGGAAGGGCAGATTCCAGTCAAGCTTGATGAAGAAATTGAAGAAATATTGGAAAAAAGAGTTATCATGAAGAAACAAGGTCGAGAGAAATTTGAATATTTAATAAAATGGAAGAATGGAAATTTGGAGGATGCATTGTGGATTGAAGAGGAATAATCGGGTCTCCTTCAATGGCCTATATTAATCGAAGGGTTCATGGCTCCATCCACATGAGTTGGATGCTCATGTTTTTTACCAATGGTGTCTAATGCAAGTGCATCCTTGGGCTCATGCAATCAGGATCAAATATTTTATTTAATCTACATATTCCTATTGTTTAGTTACTTATCTTAGTGGGGGGGAATAAATAGGCCACTATTGCTAAACAAAACGTACCTAAAATACAAATTAGGACAATCAACAGAAGATGGAACACAATATGTGCTAGGAATCTGTAGAGATAGCTCATAAGAAGGTGAAGAGTTACAAATACTATTGGGATACCAATTGAATTGAACATCCTAAGAATATATTTTAAATCTATTGAATTATCAAAAGAGAGGATTTCCAACAGTTTGCAATGGGAGAAGAGAAGGTTTATCTCTAGATCTACAATGGAAAAGAAGAGAGCGAATACCAACTCATCCTCATGAAAGTATGATATTGCGTGTCATTCTCATCATCCTACTCAAAATATTGTGAAGAGTGGAGAGACTAAGACCTCCATATTGTAATCCATTGGTTGAATTTGCATATTATTCAATAAAGAGTTATATTTTATCCATTTCCTTCTATTTCATGTTATTTACACTATTAATTTTGTCATATTTAATTATGTAGCATTTGGATATTATGCTTGCTTAAGTAATCTACTTCCATAGTTGTTACATTCTGATAGTGCTAATCTAATTCTATATCATGTTAGAAAATTATAGAACTTGGTTGGTGCATCATCTTTACAGAATCAGTACACATTATTATAATACATATTAGTATTCTAGTTATGTAGATTTATCCTTTCACTTTAAACACTTCACTCAAAGTGTTTGTTTTTAAAATAATATAAAACACTTATATTTAATAAACATAAAATAATTTTATAATTTCTTTAACACCTTTTTTCACTTACCAAAAAAAATAGAAAATATTTTTTCCTAATCTCTCTATAGTTATGAAGTTTAATATATTATGTATGAGGAAAGTATGTGAAAAATGTATATTTTTTTATTTATATTAGGTTAGTAGGAAACACTACTTCCTTATGACAACTACAATTAGCATAAAGATTATGGTATGTTGGAGATTATATGATATTGCTTATGAACTATCTCAACCAATGTGAAATTAAAGGAAATTTTGTTAATCCTTAACCTTCTTTATATCCAAAATTTCACAAATACTAGTTTCTCTATGAATGCCATATTCATTTTATTTTCTAAACTCCTAATATTGAAAAATGCTCTTCATCCATCCAAATTAGAATTGACAAAAATATTATAATTTCATTCTCCATCCAAGATTTATATTTAAACTTTCTAGTGGTACAATATTTAAAATTATTTATATTATTAATTTGATTTTGTTATTTTATGTTCTAGTAATTAAGTTAACCCTTATAATATCTAGCTAGAGTTATTTTGAGCATGTTCTGGTTTTTTTTCATGAGAATATTTTTATCAAAGGAATTGGTTAATGAGATTTACATTTACTTTTAAAATTATAGATTATAGAATATTTTTGAATTTGCTCAATTTTCTTTTGTTCTCATTAAAGATGTTGCAAGCCCAAAAATCACACCCAGGTAGAATAAATGAGAAAGATAAAATTTTCAAAATAGTTCTTCTATTATCCCAATGCAAAATTTTATTATTTATAAATATGTTTTCAAGACCATAAAAATGATTCTCTTATCGACATTGTGGTTCCAATTTAAATGAAAAATAAATGAAAATTGAAATCAATGTCTAAGTATTTGTAAGATTATACCTCTTCAAGTGTTTTATCCCCATATAAAATTGGAGTATAATTTCTCTTCTTATATCTAACTATCATATCTCAGTATTATCAATATTCATGGTAAAACCACATTTTTTGTCTAATTGTTGGATAACTTCTAATTGGTTATGAAGATCACTAATAACTTTTACAAGAAAAATAATATAATTAACATATAATTTTATTAATATCGATGTCAAAAAAAATAGAAGAAAGGTGTCACCCTCATTAAACACAAATATTACAATTAATTTCCACTTACTATCTTTAGTAATAACTCTAAGGTTGATAAAGTGATCAACTATACCATGATATAGCTTGAAATTAACTTATCCTTTAACCCTTTTATTATTTTCTTCAATCCATTAATTATTATTTTTTTCAAAAATCAAATCATATACTTTTTTAAAGAAAATAATCATAATAATCAAATAATTAGTTAAGTCATTTTAATTTAAAACTGAAAAATTAAAAATAAATATATTTTTAATAGAATTATTTGACATTTTAATTAAAAATATATGTTATATGAAGAAAAAAAGATTCAGCTCCCAAATTTTAAAATCCCAACTTGGTATCCTTCCATGTCTTTATCATTCTCATATGTTATATTATTAATCATATACTTTATATGTCAAATCAAAAAACCTTTACATAAAGATGAGTAATACAGATATCTTCAAAAGACGAGGGAAAACATGGAGTTTTTGTAGGTAGGAATTTGAGTTATTTATGTTAATGCTGCTAGAATTCTTAGGTTTAATAAAAATGATCTTAACACAAAATATGTAAGGATTTCGTTTTCATAATTTTAAGATCCTCTCATAATGTTTAGTTGATATATATATATATATATATATATATATATATATATATATATATATATATATATATATATATATATATATATATATATATATATATAT
>ML777380.1:277441-324817 GCA_009831015.1 Picea engelmannii | reverse complement strand
GAGTCCAAGGGAGTTCCACAGATGCCTCTGCATCTTCCGGGTCCAACACCCTGCACACTCAAAGAAACTGAGTCAGCAGCACCTGTCTACATCAAGGTAGTAAAAGCATCCTGTCATATAACTCAATGCATCAAAATGAAAGAAAAAGTTTTATCATCATATAAATCCAGATCACTTGCGAGCAAGTGTCCTCAAAGAATAAGTTTTGTAAGTGCGCCAGAGCGGGATGTTACAAGAATAGATCTGGTAACTTCCTTAGAAGTCATCTGATATGCAAGTATGGCCACCGATTGAGTTGAAAACAACACCTTCGTGCAACCGGAAGAGTTCCCATGAACTCTGTCGGTGCAACCAAAGAAGTTTTGAGCTCCTCCTCCAATGCATAAAACTCTTTGTTGGCACACTTCCCTCTATCCACTTCGGTGCAACTAGAAGAGTTCCCACAAACTCTACCAGTGCAACCGGAGGAGTTCCATGCTCCACCTCCGATAGAGAAAGGAATTTAATGCCAAGCTCATTTCCCAGATGCCTCAAACCTCTAGTCGAGTCTATAAAAGGAGTTCCCACACCCTCTTTTTTGTTATTATTTTGTTGATGAAAAGAGGGAGAGATCTGAGAGTTGGTTGGATAAGAGACCTTACCTGAGAGAGAGCATTCATTTCTTCCACCATCCACATGTCCACTAACTTTCAGGCAAGGCCTTAAATGTAATCAAATCATTCTTTTTGTTTTACGATTGTCATTGTTGGGGTTAGGGTTTCCCTACTAAACCTAAATTATCACCCCACCATCCAACTTCTCACACTTCTCTCCAACTTACCTTTCTCTTCCTTTTTAATTGAGACATACACTAACTATCCCATTGTTGTTATGTTTGTGGGTTCTTCTGGTGATTATTCTAGACTGTTGGTTTCTAAAGAAAAAAGAGGAATGGTTGTGTTCTCCTTGTTGTGAATAACATTTGTATGAGTTTATTAATAAAGTGACAGTGAATTATGTTTGGTTGGCTTGGGTTTTTGAGTCTGGTTCTCTATGGAAATTTATTGCTATGTTGACAAGCTCTAATCTTTGCGCATGGGTGTTACAACCAGTCTCTGTATTTAAAATATTGTCACTCTATTGTTTGTGTATGTAGTTGATATTTTTGTGCCTCTCGGTCGCAATATGGATTGTTGGAGGTTTAAAGAGTTTTTTTTTCCTTGACTTGGCACAACCCGAGTTGTTAGTTGTCACTATGTTGCCCTCACTCACATTGTTATCTAGAAATTATTCCACAGTTGGGTTTAACATCACCTAGAAAGTTTAATGGAAGCATGAATTATGTTTCAGTTGGGCATGGGTTTTGCTTGAAAACTCACATTACAATGTTGTTAAGAGATTCTCTTCTTTCCATTCCCTGTTGGAGGTGGTTGACTGTCATGCTAGTAACCCTCATTGTCAAGACTATTGTTACATGTTACTTCTCTTTGGTAATTTTTTAAAAGGCACGACTTGTCTGGGTTTTCCAAGGACTTATTCCTTTGATTGAGCCATCTGTTCTTACTCCCATTTGTTTTGTTAAATCCTAAATACGATTTCAATATCGTTTCAATCCATTCAAGGGTTAAAGGGACACATGTGTGTTCTTGGTCGATTAGGGCACGATTTGTCTTTGTTTCTCATTGGGAAATTTTTAAAATAAGTTTGTACATGTTAAAATTATGAGAAGCTTAGGCTCAAGAGTTGCATGGTATTTTGATTCAAATGTTAATTGAATCAGTCCTTATGTTGATTATTTTAAATGGAGAACTATGTGTGAATGGGTTGGGTCCTGATTATGAGTTTTAATGCCCAGTTGGTTGTCTTGAACAGTGTTTGAATAATGGACAAAAGAAGTGACAATTTAGATGGTGGTTTTGAAAAGTGAATGTTTATTGAATTATGGAGGTATGAACAGAGTTATGTTTGATTGTTTGATTTGGTTTATTTTTATATGAACAGTATCCATATTATATCCCTATAATGCTACCACTTTTCTCTCATTATGCCCCCCTCATAATCCCAATATCATTTTGGCATCCATGTTCTATAAAATAAATTAAAAAGGGTATGTGAACATCTGCAAAAGATATGACACAGCAATGGGTGGCAACTAATATTTTTGGTTTTTATTTACACAGTCAATTATTTAATGAATTATTGAGCAGTATTCGCGTAATTATTAAATAGTTTTTATGGGCGTATTTGCATGTATCTCGTGTCAATTTATGAGCCAATTATTGTTTCATGCAAGCAGAATGTCATGTTTGGATTATTAAGGGCTTAGTTACTGATTAAGTTTTTCTACAGGATGAGTTTCTTCAATAGGGGAAACCGTGGAAGAAATAATAGAGGAAGAGGAAACTGGAACAGAGGGCCTAGAAGGCCTAGATTCTCCATTCATTTTGATGTTGATCCCTGGGAATTGAACTAGTCATTTCAAGCTAGGTTATTTAATTGGATTGGGAAAGGAATAATACAACCTTGACCAAAGAGACCTCCCTTCCAGCCTCAGAACATCCCTGGTATCTCTGTGCCTCCTCACGTGTCCATACAATCAGAAGTCCCTGCAAATGATGGATGGAAAGAGATTGTCAATCCGGTTGTCTCTCACCATAGTGGTTGGCCCAATTTGCCAGTACCTCCTCCACCACATGTAAATTTTGATGTTCAGATTGCCCCTGTGCATTCACCTGTTCAATATCACATGCTAGTAAAAGGCTTAGAATCGATGCCCCCCATGTGCAAGATAAAGGCAAAGTTGTTGCCTCCCCATCCTCTCCTTCAAATGACTCTTCAAAATATGTGTCCTCTCACATGCATCTGAAGGATGATTGTTCTCATGTAATTAGTGAAATACATCCTCAAGGTTGAAATCAACCACGGGCTACTTTCGGAAAATCAAAAGGGGACAGCAGTGATAAAAGAAAGATTGCCTCTCAATGTGGAAAGTATGGCTTTTAATTTATGTGTTTTTATATTGATTTGATAAAGACAGTGGTCTGTAGAAAGTTTAGAGGGCAAGCTCTTTTTGGATAATATGGAGTATGTAGATATTTATATATTTTTGGATATGATTTAAATTAATTCTTATATTTAAATATTCATTTTTGAAGGTATCCAAGGGAGTTACAAGGGTGGCATGTGTTAAATTATTATCCGTTTGTATTTTATCTTATAATTTGGAAAAATAAAAGAAGGGAGTCACAAGGGGTCCCACCTACCTAGTTATTATTAAATAAAGACCCGTCACTATTATTATTATTATTATTATTTATCCTAAACTAAATTAGTTAATTCAAACTAACTTAACTAAAGAAAGTAGTTGAACTACTTCAACTTATTTGGAAGGAATAAAAGCTAAATGAGAAGAAGAAAATAGAAGAGAATAGAAGGAGAAAGAAAGACTAAGTTTTTCTCTTTTGATTTCATGAGATAGTTCAGTTTTCATTCATTCTTGAGTTCATTCAAAGCCTAATTCTCTTTTTGAAAGCAGGGTCCTATTGTAGACAGCAAGGTTCAGAACTAAACCAAATAATTCAGATGCTTGTTTTAGAGGTGTTGAGCCATCCTTGATAGTCTATGTATACTTGTCTGTTTATGGATTAAGTTTCATAGCTGATAAAGGATATTTTCCAGAGTCAAATTGGCAGCAATTTGTGGCAAGTTGATCCATATTATAAAGTTCAATTTTTACTTCTTGTCAGATTCCTTTTGTATTGTTTTAATCGGGGATCTATAAATTAGACTTTGGTCCATGCCCTCACGGGGGTTTTGTAAAGAGAAAAACAATTTTGATTTCTTGGAATGAAATAAAGCAGATTGTTATTTTGTCTCATTTGTGTGTATCTGTGACTTGGTTACTTTTGTTTTTTGATCTCCACAATTACTTTTTGTAATATGTATATTTTTAGAAACTAAAATAAAATTTTATGTTATTTTGCAACATTTTTTTCATTAATAAATCATCCTAAATCCTTATAATTAATACCTGTGGATTGGGAAAATATTTTTGAGGCTATAAAACATAGGGTGATATTCCCGACTATCTTGTCTTAGCCAAGCAAGATTCAAAAATGCTTGAGTAAGATAATTCATATATTTTCCTCAACATTTATTTTGGCGACCATAATGGGGAGATCTTCCATATCTCTCTGGTTGATTGTATTCGTGATTATCATTGAATATTTTCATATTTATGATTTTCATTCTTTGAGTGTTTTCTTTTCTTCATGACAGTACCCATTACAAGGAAGCCCAATATTGAGCACGGTCTTAAAGACCAGACCAGCATTGCTTTAACTTTATTCAGTACCATCTTAGAAACCGCTAACACCCGGGCTGAGCTTGAACGCTTATGGGCTATAATTGAACAAGACATAAGTGTTTAGGAACACTGGGAGGCTAGGAAAAGGCAGCATAGGAATCAGCCATAGATTTCTTTTTCCTAAATTTTTGATCTTCTTTCATGTTCTTAAACCATCACATTTCTAGGAGAAGAAGAGGTTTATCACCTGAAATCACCCCTATCACTGAAATAGGAAGAAGAAATGTTGTTTTGTCAACCCAATAAGGTACTCTAAGGATAACTTTGTCTGATTCATCCATTTCATCTTTCTCTCCCTTAACCATCATTCACAAAATGGCATGTGTGGGTGGATCTGGTGGCACTAGAGGTGCTTCTTCATCTCAATATTCATCCTCATCAATGATTGGTAGCTTGTATAGCCATCAAGTCCCTGTCCAATCTACTATCAACCCCACCAAAGTCATAAATAAATATGGACTCTTTCAATTTGAAGAAGATGCTACTACTACCCCGTGGCATGTATCCTCTCCTCTGAACCTAGCACCTGCTACTTGTCCACTTCCAAAGTTCAAAGAGCATCTCCCTAGGTTTTAAGGAAATAACATGGTCACTACGAATGAACACTTGGTGACATTCTCTAATTCTTGTCAAAATATAGGAGCTAATGACAATGATACTTGTATGCACTTATTTGCTAATTCTCTTGAAGGGAAAGCAGTGGAAGATTTCTTTGATCTCCCTCCTAAGATTCTTTCCACTTGGGAAGAGTTAGTTTACTAGTTCAAATGTACTTATGGGCAGTCTAAGAGCCCAGCTGAACAATTATGGGAATACAATAGCATTGTGTACAAATATGGTGAGACTATCAAGTCTTTCAATTTACGTTTCACCAAGTTATATAACCAAATTCTTGAACTTGTTCGCCCTCAGAAACAAGCTGCTTTTATGCATTACTATAATTCTTTGTCTTCCCCCTACTGTCATAGGCATGAAGAAAAATATATTGATAATCTTGGTTCCACTATGCATACTTGTCTAGAGTATGAAGAACAACTGGAAAGAACAGGTCTTCCCAAAGAAGACTCAATTAAACAAAAGAACATGTCTGCCCTCTTATAGCTTGTACAAGATATGAATAATTGAATGATGGTGTATGAGTGAAAGGGAAATGTCCCTTCACTTACTCCTGGGGCCTCATCTTCTTCTTCACCACCCTTTAGGAATCCTAATGAAAACAAATTTCAACCTAAATCCATCATGTTGATTAATCGGGTTGGTTTTCATTGATGTCAACCCTTCAAGAAATTCTAGTAGCAAATTACGGTAGCACAAAGGTTTGGGTAATGGAACCAAGTTTTTTTAATGGATAATGGTATGAGTTTTTATATATTTGTAGGTAAAACTATTCTAGATGGATAGTACATGTCATGCCATTTTCGGTGGTATGTGGAATGTCACATAAATCCTCACGGTTGGAGAGTTATGGCCATGTGAAGTTGGAGAACCCTCATGAGTCGTCTAGAATCCCCAAAAGGTCAAAGTAGTCAAAGTGTTTGCAAAGAAGAAATTATTTAAATAATAAAGGGAAGTGATGAGTGTACTATAAGTCAAATAGGATGCAAAAGAAATTATTTAAATAATAAAGTTAATGGAGAAAATATTGATTATGGAAAGTGGTTAAGTTAAGTGGACAAGCGGTTATAAGTGGGTTAACCCTAAAATAAGGAAAGTGGGTTAAGATGGTTAGAAGGTAACCCCTTGAGGAAGCTACATAAAAGTATAAATAAGAGTCAAGTGTCTCTCATTCAAATAACACTTGAATATCATTGAATATCTATTTTTGTGAAAACTTATTTGGGCAGGTATTATTGATAGAGAAAAGTGTGGCAGAAAAAGTGCAGCAGGAAAACTGTGGCAGAAAAAGTGCAGCAGGAAAACTACAGAAGAAAAAGTGTGGCAGGAAAAGTGTGGTAGAAAAAGTGTGGCAGAAAAATTGTAGCAGGAAAAGTGCGGTAGGAAAATTGCGGCAGAAAAACCGCAGTAGAAAAAGTGTGACAGAAAAATCGCGGCAGTGGATTCACGGAAACAGAACGCTACAAGAAGAAAAAAAGGTATGGTTCTCATATGTGTAGTGTTGAATTTATGAATCAAGTTGAGGTTTTTCCTTGTAAATATGTTGGATTCCCTATTGGGAGTTTATGTCTTGTTGTAGAGTTGATCTGAGGCAGATCTACTGAAGTTTGGTATTGGTTCTTGTTTGAGGGATTTTGGTTGAGGTATGTTCTTGAAGTTGTTGGTACATATAGAGGTTGTATAACAGTCAGGTTCTAGCACATGGTTTGAGGTATAGACTTGTGGTATAGGTATATGTGATCAAATCATATTGGTTTATGAGTATATAGTGATAGGTTTCTCAGTGACATATTCAGTTTCTACATTTGAGGTATATGTGATCAGATCAGATTGGTTGATGAGTATACAGTGACAAGTTTCTCAGTGACATATTCAGTTTCTACATTTGGCACTTATATTTCAGGGTGGTTGGATGGGGCAAGGGCAGGTGGTTGTATCCACCTTCCGACTGTATCCGGAGAACATGGGGGGTTATAGCCTCCTTCTGGTTGTAGCCAGAGAATTGGGGAGTTGGAACTTCCCTCAGGTTGTAACCTGAGAAACTAGGGGGTTGGATCCTCCTTCCAGTTGTAGCTGGAAAACAAAGTTAGTTGGTACTTACAATAAATGTAATTCTTAAAGACATATAAGAAAAATCATTATGTGGTTTTCTCCCGCTTTGGGTTTCCACGTAAAAAACTAGTGTACTATGTATGTGTATGATTTCTCATGTGTTCATTGTTTATTTACTCTGCAACCATTGGATGATAATGCTACATTGATATAACACTTGAATTTTATGGTGAAAAGGGATTAAATTTCTCTATTAGTGATTCACCCCCCCTCTCAGTAATCCAACACATCATGCCTCGCAGTTGGTCTAACTTTTGCGAGGAACATCATGAGGAAAGTACTTGTGAGGTAAATAAGAGTGCCAGAGATAAAATATTTGGAAAAATGCCTGAAAATACCATTGTTGTTCTATATTTCGCAGAAATAGAGGATTCCATGATCATAAACACTAGGAATAAATTATATGCTTCAAAAGGAAAATATTATCCCCCTTGTACTTCTTATAGCCTAATATCAACTTCACCAGCCGCTACTATACAACTTACTAAAACTCCTAACAATCAAGGAACTCCTTCCCCTCTTCCCTCTTCCAAATACAACATTCTCAATCAGTTGGTTAATATCAAGGTCAATGCTACTTTTCTGGACATGGTTGTCGTCCCTGAGCAATAAAAGCATCTGAAAAAATTCATGGAAGGAAAAAATTCCGCCATATCCAATCTCTCTTAAGAGTTAAAAGAAGAGGACTCTAGTGTAAATAAGGTAGGTGTAAATAGTTTTAGACACTCTGTAAAAAAATCCCCCATTTTTAATTTCTGTAAAGATTATAGACAAAATATCCCATTGTTGTCTCATTGACGACGGTTCAGGCCTATGCGTAATTTTGAAAATTATTGTGGAAGAGCTAGGCTTGTATTGTACTAATTAAAATGCCAGAAGCATTCTCTCTTATAATAGTTTACAACAATTGACCATAGGTGAAATCAAAGACATGACTTTGGTTTTGTGCGTGCATCCTGAAATAAGGACAACCCTTAATATTCAGGTAATTGGCATGCCAATGAGTAATTATTCAATCATCTTAGGAAGAGACTAGCAAGCTTTGATAGGTGGATACCTCTCACTCGATGGGACACACTTATCTGTTCCTCGGAATTCGAAGAACATCATAGTCCTAAGAGAGGGAAGAATTTCACCGTATATAGAAACCATCCAACAACCTAATGTAAACTATGTCAAGGAGTGTAAGTTTTAAACCTGTGAAGTAAAGCAATGCATATAGATTCTTAAGAAAAACAGAATTTAATCAATGGCTTATACACATTGTACACAGAGATTTATATCAAAAACCCTCAACCAGGGAAAACCTTTCTTATATTCATTATATCAAATTTCACCATTCACCATACAATATATACAATGTTTTTAGGTATTCCGTAGATACCAAAACCCTAATCCCTTAATCCGGGATTAATTTAGAAAATCGCTAAAAATAGAAAAAAACGCCCCCCAAAAAAAAATTGAGGCGCTGCCCCAAACGTTGCACGTAACCAGGGGGGGGAATACCTAGCCCCCCCTAGGAAGCACTCGGTGCACACAACACAAAGAACACTACTAGAGGGATCGTCAGACGTAGTTGTTGAATCTGACGCACCCACACACACACATGTAAAGAATATAACACATACCCAACATTCTCCCACTTGTTGTTTTCTCTGCATCGAGGGGTCCACAGGATTATATTGTCAGCGATCCAGGGCAGCAATGACCATTTTTACTCTACACCAGGAGAACTTTTCTGTGCTCACAGACTTTGTCAATGAATCTGCAACATTCTTCAAAGTGTCAACCTTTTCCAGCAACACCTTCTTTTCCTCAACCATGTCTCTCACAAAGTGATACTGAACATCAATATGCTTTGTCTTTGAATGATAAGATGGGTTCTTTTCCAGGAAGATTGCACTCTGACTGTCACAATCTAATATCATTGCTTGTTATACCAACCCAATACCTAAACACAATCTCTATAACCATACTGCTTCCTTGCTTGCATGAGTGGATGCCATGTATTTATCTTCTGTAGTTGAGAGTGCCACTACATCCTGTCTTTTGCTCATCCAACTGATTGCTCCTCCAAATAGGTTAAACACACACCCACTTGTAGATATTCTGCGATCCAGATCTCTAGCCCAGTCTGCATCAACAAAACCATGTATGTCCACCACTCTGTCTAATCCTAGTCTTCCTTGGTAGCACAATTCATAACTGGTAGTGCCATGAAGATACCTAAAGACCCTCTTTACTATTGTCCAATGCTCCCTCCATGGTTTTGACATATACCTGCTCAAAACTCCCACCGCATGTGCAATGTCCGGTCTAGTACAAACCATTGTATACATCAAACTTCCAACTACACTGGCATACGAAACATGGGGCATGTCCTCTTCTTCTTCCTGTGTCTTGGGACATTGATCTGCAGATAACTTTACACCTATAGGAATAGGAACCTTGACCAGTTTACTTCCATGCATGTTAAATCTCTGCAATATCATCTCAACATATTTTCTCTGATTCAACCAGAGTTTCATGTTTTCACGATCACTTTTAATTTCCATTCCCATAATGAACTTAGCAACACTGAGATCCTTCGTGTCAAATTTGGAGGATAGTTGTGATTTCACCTCCTTGATAACATCCATGTTATTTCCTACCAACAACATGTCATCAACATACAACACTACATAAATGAAGTGATTACCAACCTACTTGGAATATACACACTAATCAACCCTGCTTCTCACAAATCCCAATCCAAGGATGTATGTGTCAAACTTTTGGTACCACATCCTAGGTGATTGCTTCAGACCATATAGTGACTTCTTTAGCTTACAGATCATCTCTTTCTTTCCCTTTACTACAAATCCTTGCGGTTGCTTCATGTATATTTCTTCTTCCAGATCCCCATGTAGGAATGTTGTCTTCACATCCATCTATTCCACTTCAATATCAAAAGCAACAACAATAGATAAAAGAAATCTAATAGAAGTTAACTTAGTAACAGGAGAAAAAAATCTCACCAAAGTCCATTTCCTCTACCTGGGAATAACCTTTGGCTACTAATTGAGCTTTGTATTTCTCCACTTTTCCTTCTGCATTAAACTTATTCTTAAACAACCATTTGCTACCAACAAATTTTCTTCTAGCTGGCAACTCAACTATATCCCATGCCTCATTCTTATCCAAGGCATCCATTTCTTCAACCATGCCCTTCTTCTAGAGTTTACTATCCTCTGATTTCACTGCTTCCTTGACAGTTCTGGGATCATTATCAGTAATAGATAAAGAAAAATTGGAACGGAAATCAGGTGAACTATACCTTTCTGATTGTCTTCTTTCTATCACTGATCTCCTCAATACTGGGGTGTGAGGTTCTTCTTCTTCTTCTTCTTCTTTTGCTTCATCTTCTTCAAATGATTCAGATTTTGCATCATCCAACTCTAGCTCTATATTCTCAGGTTCCTCTTGTCTTGGTAGGAATTCTTGTTTGGACACATCTTTTACCTCTCTAAAAACAACATCCCGACTGTAAACAGTCTTCTTAGTTTCTGGGTTCCAAAGCTTATAACCTTTCACACCATCTTTATAACCAATAAAGATACACTTTTCAGCTTTTTTATCCAGCTTACTCATATTTTCCTTTGGAACATGTACATAAGCATCACAACCAAACTCTCTAATATGTTGAAGAGAGGGTTTCTTTTCAATCCATACCTCATGTGGAGTTTTCTCATCCAATTTTGATGAAGGTGATTGATTGACTAGGTAACATGTTGTACCCATTGCCTCTGCCAAGAATTATTATCCTAACTTGACGCCATTGAGCATGCTCCTTTCTTTTTCCATCAGTGTCCTATTCATCCTTTCTACAACTCCATTCTGTTGAGGAGTGTATGGAGTATTCTTCTACCTTGCTATACCACACTTCTTACAGAATTCTTCAAATTCATTTCCGTGGAATCCTCCACCATTATCTGTTCTCAATACCTTTATTTTCTTCTTTGTCTAATTTTCTACCAGAGTCTTAAACTCTTTAAATTTATCAAATACCTCAGATTTATTTCTAAGAAAATAAATCCATGTGTACCTTGAGAAATCATCTATGAATGAAACATAATACACAGACTCACCTAGTGATGGAACAAACACAGGTCCAAACACATCACTGTGTATCAATTCTAAGATCCTCTTTGCTCTTGTAGCACCAAATGGGAATCTTACTCGATTTTTTTTACCATATATGCAATGTTCACAGAAATCAAAATCCAGAGTGCAATTAGACATACCTTCAACCATGCCTTTACCATGTAGTGTTCGAAGGCCCTTTTCTCCAATATGCCCCAGTCTTTGATGCCACAACATGGTCTTCTTTTCAGGGACAATATTGGTCTTGTCTTATTTATTTCTCTACTCAAGGAAAACAAAAATGTTACACCCATTAGTATAAGTGCTTCCCAAAAACTTTTATAGAGTTCCACACCAAACTCCCTTCATCAACACCATTTCTCCTCGTACCATCTTGCAAGTGCCCTTTCCAAATATAGTATCCACTCCTGCATCATCCAACTTGCTTACAGATATTAGGCTCCTGGCTAGTTTTGGAATGTGCATAACCCCAAGGAGAGTTCTAATCCTTCCATCTTTTAGCAGCAACTTAACCCTTCCATGTCCCAAGATTTTGGTTGCTGAGTCATCTCCTAGGAATACATTACCACCATCGTATTTTTCATATTCAGAGAACCACTCCCTGTGAGGACTCATATGGTATGACACACCTAAGTCGATCAAACATACATCACGGTCTGCATGTGTACCTATAGATGTTAGGTAAACATCACCTCCTTCTTCAGTGGAGGTTTTCGCCTCTGGGGAAGAGGTACTATCAGATCCCTTTGGTTTATCAACCTTCTTGGACTTGCAATCTTTCTTATAATGCCATGTTTTACCACACTTCTAGCATTTCCTCAAAGATTTTCTTGGAGACTTAGATCTACCTATAGATTTAGGTCTCGCCCCCGAAGACTCACCAGGATTCCTACCTTGGGTACGCCCTCTTACAAATAAAGCATATGTGCTATGACCATCCATGCTTTTCCACCTCATCTCTTCAGATAACAAGGATGCAACTACATCCTCATACTTCAATGTAGATTGACTGGTACTACCAATTGCTACAACCAGATTATCCCAAGAGTCTAGCAAAGAACATAGAAAAGTAATACACTTATCTTCTTTTGCAATCGTAATATTAACATAGACAAGTTGAATTACCAGAGTATTAAAGGCATTTAGATGTTCGGTCATAGAATATCCATCTTCCATCCTAAGATGATACAGCTTCTTTCGAAGAAACAACTTGTTTACCAAGGACTTTGATTGATACAAATTCCCTAACTTATCCCATAGTTCCTTGGTTGTAGATTCTCCTGAGACATTCAACAACACCGAATCTACAAGGTAGAGTCGAATAGTACTCATTTCTCTTCTATCCAACTTCTGCCAATCTTCCTTTGACATACTAGTAGGTGGTGTACTAGTAATTTGTGTACTAGTAGGTTGTGTACCAGTCGACTGTGTGCCAGTAGGTTGTGTACCAATAGGTTGCGTACCAGGATCCATAGTGATCCATTGTTCTTTGTCTACAAGAAGTTCCTCCATCTTCAGCTTCCATAGCTCAATTTTTTTACCATTGAACTTCTCTATTTTGATTCTAGAAGATCTTGTCATTCCTCTTTCTACACTCGAATAACCACTGCAAAATCTCCCACTAAACCCAGTTTTATCACGAACCCAAGATAAACTTGATCTATCAAGATCGAGAAAAACCCTCAGCAACAAAGGCATCCCTCTGAAGCCAAAAATGAGCTCTGATACCACATGTAAGTTTTAAACCTATGAAGTAAAGCAATCCATATAGATTCTTAAGAAAAAGATAATTTAATCAATGGCTCATACACATTGTACACAGAGATTTATACCAGAAACCCTCAACCGGGGAAAAACTTTCTTATATTCATTATATCAAATTTCATCATTCACCATACATTATATACAATGTTTTTAGGTATTCCATAGATACCAAAATCCTAATCCCTTAATCCGGGATTAATTTAGAAAACCGCTAAAAATAGCAGAATCCACTAAAAATAGCAAAAACCGCCCAAAAAATAATTTTGGGCCATTGCCCCAAACCCCGTCAGCCCCAGGCTACCACCCGGTGCCGAATGTCGAGCGTAACCAGGGATGGGCATACCTACCCCCCCTTGGGACCCCCCTCGGAGGCGCTTGTCGCACATGACATGAGTAACACTACTAGAGGGATTGTCAAACGCAGTTGTTGAATCTGATGCACCCACACACACACATGCAAAGAATATAACACATACCTAACAAGGAGGACCTAGGAGTATATTCCATCTTTGAAGATGAGGATAAAACTACTCTAAAACAAATTGGCCTAGAGGATGGGATGTGGAATATGCAGTTTGATGGTTCATGCTCCAACGAAGGTAATGGAGTCGGCATTATCTTGTACTCTCATGTAGGTAAAATTGACAACTTTTCATATAGTTTAGAATTTTCTTGCATGAACAACATCACTGAATTTGAAGCATTACTGCTAGGCATTGAAAATGCCTATAATTTAGGTTGTGGTCACCTTACAATTTTTGGGGACTCTGAACTTGTTGTAAACCTTGTACGTAAGATGTATTCTCCTAGAAACAAGTTAATGAAATGTTATGTCCAAACTATTTGGGCACTTATCTCGAACTTACTATCATTTAACATCACTCATGTTAAAAGGGAACTAAATTCAATGGTTGATAGGTTAGTTGTGTTTGCAGCCTCTCCTACTCGGTACTCTTTCGCCACAAATACCTGATTGTATTTTCCAATATTTATATTGTCCTCATATCCATGACAATGTAGAGTCATGGAAGGTCTTCCCTAGTGATGAAATTATATGTGCTTTCATACAAAATAAACCATATAAGCCCAAGGATATTATATCCATGGAAGACAACAAAATTCTGAAGGGCTTGACTCCTCTAGAAAGTTCATTTTCATCGAGTGATGTAGGCAACAAAGAAACACATAAAGAAGAGGAGTCAAAAAGGAAAGTGGGTGAAACCATTTCCTTGAACAATTAAATTGAGCGAGCATAAAAGACCATTTTCCTCTCCCTAATATGGAAATGATTTTGCAACAAGTTGTAGGGTCACAAATGATGTCCTTACTTGACATTTTTTCTGGTTATAATCAGATCAAGGTAAAAAGTATAGATAAATACAAAACCATTTTATTACATGTTGGGGCACATTTTCTTATGAGTGCATTCCTTTTGGCTTATCGAATGCAGGTGTCACTTTCCAAAGAGCTATGCAGATAGCTTTTGATGATCTGATCAATAAGATTATTCAGATTTATCTTGATGACTTGACTGTATATTCAAAGAACTGATTGGATCATTTTGGTCATCTTAGAAAGGTTCTCATACGATGCAGGAAATTTGGCATTTATTTAAATCCTTCTAAGTCAATTTTTGTTGTTACCAAGGGCAATCTCCTTGGGAATATTGGCTCTGATTCAGGAATAAGCATAAATACTGAAAGGATTGATGTTATCCTAAATCTTCCTACTCCTACTTCCAAAAAGGAAGTTCAAGCCTTTATGGGTATTATCAACTTTGTCTGTAGGTTTGTTCTTGATTTTGTTGTAATGGTCAAGCCAATTCACAATCTTCTCAAGCAATATCATTCATTTTCTTGGACTGATGACTTTGAAAATTATTTCCTAAGGATTAATAAGGAAATCAGTTCTACACCGGTTTTGGCAAAATCGGATTTTGAGAGATTTTATTATATACATTAATTCCATAGAGGAAGCAGTCTTTGTTATCCTCATACAATGTGATGACTAGAATAACGAAAAACGAGTAGCTTACATGAGTTAAAGCTTATCAGATGATGAATTTAAATATTCTTATATTGAAAAACATGCTTTCTCTCTTGTTAAATTTGTGGAGAAATTTCGCCACTTTAACTTAGGTAAGCACATGTTGGTAAAATTCCCTTTACCTGCTGTCAAGTTTTTTCTCTCACAGACTTTTCTTTCATGGAATCTTGCACATTTTCTTTCCAAGATCTAGGAGCATGATTTAACCATCGTGACTTCAAAAAACATTAAGGGGCATGACTTATCCTTTCACTTAGCTCAACATGATGAAGCAAGTGAAGAAATTGATGAACAAGATAGCTCTTTGTCGGCACTATTTTACATTAACAGCCAAATCCTTCCTGTAGTTGAACATCCCTGGTACAAAAATCTGGTGTATTACTTGCAAAACCATAAATGTCCAAATAACTTAGATATTCATCAAAGGAGAAGGATTTGTATTGAATATTCCAGATATTCTGATGGTATATTACTTCATTGTGTAAATAATGAGGAAGCACAGAAATTGTTACAAGAGACCCATGGATCCTCAGAATCTGTCATTCATGTGGATGGCCATTTTTCTACTAAAAATATTGTGTTTAAAATCATGAGGAAAGGGTATTATTGGCCTTCAATTTTTCGCGATTCTTATCATTTTTCAAGATCTTGTGACAAGTGCCAGAAGTTCACTGGGAAAGAACGTATTTCTTCCATGCCTCTACAACCTATCCTCCCTAACTTTCCTTTTTTTAAATGGGGTCTAGATTTTATCGATCCTATTAATTCTCCATCTTCACCAAGGAAAGTTTTCATCTTGACATCTACAGATTATTTTACGAAATGGATTGAAGTTGTCCCACTTAAGCATTCTCAGGATGAGCAGGTTATTTCTTTCCTTGAAACAAATTTTTTTTCCAGATTTGGCATTCCTTTAGATATTAATACAGATGACGGCCCTACTTTTATTTATGCTAAGTTGACTCAGTTTCTAGCTAAGTTGGGAGTTAAACATTTTACCTCATCAATTTATTACCGTCAAGGAATGGGAAAGTCGATTCTACTAACAAAAATCTCATTAGAATTATCAATAGGCTCATTGAAGATAAGCTTCGTCAATGGAACACCCTCCTCACTTACTCCCTTAGGGAAGATCACACTACTATCAAGGTGAGCACAGGTTGCACCCCCTTTCAGCTTTTTTGTGGTCAATAAGCCATTCTTCCTTCCGAGCTGGAACTTTCTTCTTTAAGGTTGATGCTACAGATTGAAGAATTGAATTCTTCTAATATCCATCAAAGGGTAAATGCATTGTTGGCTTTAGAGGAACAAAGGATGTTTTCCTTGGAGAACATAAAGAGAATACAACAAACTGTTAAGAAATATTTCAATAAAAGTGCAAAATTTGTCAGATTTAAGGTCAATGAGAAAGTCGTGTTGTGGGATTCAACTCACGTTGATAGAGGAATGCATTCAAATTTTCAAAAGTTATGGATGGGTCCTTTTAAAATCGATTTTGTCCTGGGCGCCAATTCTTATATTTTAAAGGACTTGGAAGATCAGTTGTTTTCCTATAGCACCAACGGTTCCCACTTGAAGCACTATGTGGAACCATCTTGAAATTTTAAATGTTGTATGGAATTACTATTATACTATAGTTTTGTTTCATTGCTTTGATTTTTCTTTGTTGTTTATTTCTTTCTGTTTATTTCTTTCTGTTGTTTCATTTTTATTGTTTATTTCTTTTATAAATTTATTTTCTTGTTAGAAATAAAATTCTAGATCAGTTTTGCCACAATGATGTTATTATGAAAGTATTTTTAATCAATAACAATCAGGTTACAAAGCTATCATAATGTCCCTCCTAGAAGACATCAATGAAATTGCTATCTACTTCCAGTATTGTTGTTAAATAAGATAGTTGGTTTTTCATCCCTATTTTATGCTTTCCTTTTCTTCCCTCCGCCCGAGAATAAAAAAAGAGCACCAAAAAAATTTCTCCTTTAAGAAAAGACTTCTTTCACTGTGATTAACTGAATGTTATTCATACAGGGATAAGCCCCTCATACGTAACACTTTCCATGAGTTATTCCCAAAATACCAAATCATTGTTTCCCTTAACCACTCACTTCCCCCTATTGCATAATCATTCTGATGTATATTTCCTTGATCTAATGTTTCACCTGGTATACGAAACCAGACATTATGATTTCTTAATCTGTTGGAAACAGATTTCCATGCGGAGACACCAGTTTTTTTACGCTTAAAATTGCAACGATGAATACTATGCTCGGAAATGATTGCCAAGATCTATTGACTATTTATATTAATAATGAACTAGTAAGTGGGACTCCCTTGTAGACATGTGGCACTTCGATGGATATGCTATGCTTATATTTTGTTTTTTATTGTGATTGTACTAGCACAATCTTCTACTGTTCGATGCTTCAAATCATGGTTTATAATCTTATGATGGCATAGGATGGTTGGTTGTTTGATGCATGGAAATGATAGTTTTGATGATCACTCTCAGATTATATTAAGCCTTCCCTGTGGATGAAAGGAATATTATCAGTTTGTTTTGATATTGCGATTAAACATGGATTAATTTTTTTACTTATGATCTTGATAAGGGATGATATGGGAGATTTTTTGAATTAAAGGACTATACACAAGCCCTAATGTTATTTATAATTGTGAAAAAAGGAGGGCACATAAACCCTTGCTGGTATACTTATGCATTTTGTTAAAATATATATGTGGAAGAACATGGTTAATGTTATAGTATATTGTTATCTTGGAGAGTTTGACATTACAAAGGTGGCGCACTATGCAAAAATGGATATGGTAATGTTTTTTTGGTTGATTAAATGCTTATAGTTATGACAAATTGGTCGGCTCATACGTTGAATTGAATGAGGCTGGGGAAGGAAGTGACGTGCATTCACTGCACGTCACTCAAATAACCCTCGAGGCTCATCACCCTAGTCATTCTCGCATTTTTTTTTCACTCTGGTGATTGTTGATGCTCTGTTTTTTGGGGTTTTGAAGGAATCATACAGTCTAACTCTTTCCCTCATGTAGGATTTTCCAGTTATGGTTCCTTATTCTTCCATCTGTAATGTTTTTTTTTCCCTTTGAATCAATCTTTGTCTCAGGATTGCTCGCAGTCTATGTTTTTCTAAAGACATTATTGGATATTTCAACCGTGTAATTGTTGCTATTCCTACTGTTTCTTTTGGTGATTATTCTGGACAGTTGGTTTCTAAAGAAAAAATAGGAATGGTTGTGTTCTCCTTATTATGGATAATATTTGTATGAGTTTATTAATAAAGTGACATTGAAGTATGTTCGGTTGGATTTGGTTTTTGCGTCTGGCTCTCTCTGGAAATTTATTGCTATGTTGGCAAGCTCTAATCTTTTCACGTGGGTGTTACAACCAGTCTCTGTGTTTAAAATATTGCCACTCTATTTTTTGTCTATGTGGTTGATATTTTCGTGCCTCAGGGTCGCAATATGGACTACTGGAGGTTTAAAGATTTTTTTTTTCCTTGACTTGGAACAACCCGAGTTGTTAGCTATCACTATGTTTCCCTCACTCACACTGTTATCTGGAAATTATTGCACAGTTGGGTTTAACATCACCCAGAAATTTTAATGGAAGCATGAATTATGTTTTAGTTGGGCATGGGTTGTGCTTGGACACTCACATTACAGTGTTGTTAAGAGATTTGATTCTTTGTGTTCCCTGTTGGAGGTGGTTGATTGTCGTTCTGGTAACCCTCACTGTCAAGACTATTGTTACATGTTACTTCTCTTTGGTAATTTTTGAAAAGGCACGAGTTTTCTGGGTTTTTCGAGGACTTATTCCTTTGATTGAGCCATCTATTCATACTCCCATTTGTTGTGTTAAACCCTAAATATGATTTCGATCTCGTTTCAATCCAATCAAGGGTTAAAGGGACACATGTGTGTGCTTGGTCGATTAGAGCATGATTTGTCTATGTTTCTCGTTGGGAAATTTTTAAAAGAAGTATGTACATGTTAAATTTATGAGAAGCTTACACTCAAGAGTTGCATGGTATTTTGATTCAAATGATACCTTAATCAGTCCTTATATTGATTATTTTAAATGGAGCACTCTGTGTGAATGGGTTGGGTCCTCATTATGTGTTTTAACGCCCAGTTGGTTGTGTTGAATAGTGTTTGAATAATGGACAAATGGTGGTTAAAACTGTGCATATTCTTATTTGAGTTTAAAGAATAAATGGTTGGAATCACTCTGTGTTTTCTATTGGTTTTAAAAGGAAAAGATATTTAGCATTGGAGTTATAGATGGTCATGGCTCCAAGGATTATTATTGTTATCATATCGATTGTGATGATGTTATTATGAATGCTATATAAATATTATATAGATGCAAAGCCTACTGTAATTGAGTATTTTTGGGCATATGAAATTTTTTTTATTTTTTTTTTCAGAAAGCAATCTGTAAAAGAAGTGACAGTTTAGATGGTGGTTTTGAAAAGTGAATGTTGATTGACTTATGGAGGTCTTAACAGAGTTATGTTTGATCGTTTGATTTCGTTTATTTTTATATGAACAATATCCATATTATATCCCTGTCATGCTACCACTTTTTGTTCATTATACCCCCCTCATAATCCCAATATCATTTTGGCATCCATGTTCTGTAAAATAAATTAAAAAGGGTATGTGAACAATGACAAAATATATGACACGACAATGGGTGGAAACTAATATTTTTGGTTTTTATTTACACAGTCAATTATTTAATGAATTGTTGAGCAGTATTCGCGTAATTATCCCCTCTCATCATACCACCTTTTTCTTATTACACTCCCTCCATATGTCCCATGAACCTTGCCACCCCCTACTCAATTGGCAATTATTAAATAGTTTTTATAGATGGATTTGCATGTATCTCGTGTCAATTTATGAGCCAAATATTGTTTGATGAAAGTAGAATGTCATGTATGGCTTATTAAGGGCTTAGTTACTGATGAATTGCTGCTACAGGATGAGTTTCTTTAGTAGGGGCAACCATGGTAGAAATAATAGAGGAAGAGGAAACTGGAACAGAGGGCCTAGAAGGCCTAGATTCTCCATTCATTTTGATGTTGATCCCCAGGAATTGAACCATTTGTTTCAAGTTGGGTTCTTTAACTGGATTGGGAAATGAATAGTACAACATCAACCAAAGAGACCTCCCTTCTAGCCTCAGAACATCCCTGGAATCCATGTGCCTTCTCATGTGTCTATGCAACCAGAAGTCCCTGCAAATGATTAGCAATATATTGTGAATCTGATTGTCTCGCACTATCATGGCTATCCCAATCTATCATTATCTCCTCCACCACCTATAAATCCTAATGTTCAGATTACCCATGTCCATTCACCTGTTCAATCCTCACATGCTAGCAAAAGTCTTAAAACCAATGTCCCCCATGTGCAAGATAAAGGCAAAGTTGTTGCCTTCCCTTCCTCTCCTTCAAATGACTCTTGAAAATCCGTGTCCTCTCACATGCATATGAAGGATTATTGTTCTCATGTAATTAGTGAAATACATCCTCAAGGTTCAAACCAACCTCGAGCTACTTCCAAAAAATCAAAAGGGAACAACAATGATAAAAGAAAGATTGCCTCTCAGAGTGGAAAGTATGGCTTTTAATTTATGTGCTTTTATATTGAGTTGATAAAGACGGTGGTCTGCAGAAAGTTTGGAAAACAAGCTCTTTTTGGATAATATGGAGTATGTGGATATTTATATATTTTTGGATATGATTTAAATTAATTCCGATATTTAAAGATTCATTTTTGAAGGTATCTAAGGGAGTTACAAGGGTGGCATGTGTTAAATGATTATCCATTTGTGTTTTATTTTATAATTTGAAAAAATAAAATAAGACAAGGGATACCACCTACCTAGTTATTATTAAATAAAGACACTTAACTATTATTATTATTATTATTTCTCCTAAACTAAATTAGTTAATTCAAACTAACTTAACTAAATAAAGTAGTTGAACTACTTCAACTTATTTGGAAGGCATAAAATCTAAATGAGAAGAAGAAAATAGAGGAGAATAGAAGGAGAAAGCAAGACTAAGGTTTGTTCTTTTGATTTCATGAGATAGTTTAGTTTTCATTCATTCTTGAGTTCATTCAAAGCCTAATTCTCTTTTTGACAGTAGGTTCCTGTTGTAGACATCAAGGTTCAGAACTGAACCAAATAATTCAGATGCTTGTTTTGGAGGTGTTGATCCATCCTTGATAGTCCGTGTATACTTGTTTGTTTATGGATTAAGTTTCATAGTTGATAAAGGATATTTTGCAAAGTCAAATTGGCAGCAGTCTGTGGCAAGCTAATCCAGATTATAAAGTTCATTTTTTACTTATTGTCAGAGTCCTTTTGTATGGTTTTCATCGGGGATCTCTAAATTAGACTTTGGTCCATGCCCTCACAGGGGTTTTGTAAAGAGAAAAACACTTTTGATTTCTTGGAATGAAATAAACAAGATTGTTATTCTGTCTCATTTGTGTGTATCTGTGACTTTGTTACTTTTTATTTTTTATCTCCACATTTTCTTTCTGTAATCTGTAATCTATATATTTTTAGAAACTAAAATAAAAATTTGTGTTATTTTGCAACATTCGTTTCATTAACAAATCAGCCTAAACCCTTGTAATTAATACTTGTGGATTGAGAAAATATTTTTGAGGCTATAAAACATAGGGTGATATTCTCGACTATCTTGTCTCACCCAAGCAAGATTAAAAAATGCTTCAGTAAGATAATTCATATATTTTCCTCAACAACGCTAAGTTATTATTCAAGGGTTTAATACAGTGGAAGGCATGACAATCCACAGTCGCAAGGTTGAACCCGCTCTGATACCACATGTAGTACCCCCGTCATTATCACAACAAAAGAGAAGTACAATTTTTTTTCCTTAGGGTATTAAACATTACAATTAATAGAAACATCGTCGACGCCTCATCTAAAATTAGTGAAACAATCTTAACTCATTAACAATCAATCATGACACAAGCTGACACATCATAACCATGAATAACGATATGCATATCGACGCAATGACACAAATAATAGCATCCCATAATCATTTCATTCATACAATTAGTAATGACACATAAACAATACTAATCATAAATCACTCAACTAATATATGAAGATAATCATCAAATAACACCAGGATAACATGAGATAACATAATGATAACTTAAGGATCATAAATATAATCATAATAATGACATAAGATACTACCCGCCCATCATACATTGTAAGGTTAGGACCTCCAGGACACATAAGAAACGCTCAAGCCCAGGTTCCAATTGATTTTAACCATTTAAGGTCTCAAGGATGACGATTGTTCTGAGGAACAAGGAGGTGTCCACATCCCACTAACACAATCAAATCCAAACTAACTATATTAAATCAACAACATCAATGGCAAAAAATTTAATCAATCCATTAATCCTAAACCACAATTAAACCGGGTGTGGGAGTAATCATTCACCTAGCACGCCATAGACCGCATTATATCTAAGGCGCACAAGCAATTATCAGTTATCAATTAAATTGCGCGTGAGCATTCTATTCAATTAATTCATCATTTACACATCAACAATTCAAGGCGCATGAGATATCGTTTTTATTTCGCAAGGTGCAAGTGAATACAATTAATACATCAACCATACTTCAACAATATTTTAAAAATGTAATAGTCACCAAATTCTTATTCAATCGTGCATCGTCAATTCTCAATGGCACAATAGAAATCTAATTATTAACCTATCATACATCAATAATTTAAAGGCGCTAAGCAAAACCCTGTAATAATCACCTACGCAATTAATTCAACAACACAATCTAATCACCTAGGAAATTATCAAGGTTCCAAAACTACTTAGCTTCATGTCAAGAGACTAAGATTCAACTGGTAGGTAGAAGAATATGAGTTCGTTGAATTTATTAGCTTTCAAGGAAAATAAGTAAGTCCATTATCAGTTAGCAATAAGGAGAGGTTCTAAATTAACGAGCATCTATTAGATTCAAGCAAGAATTCTTTTAATTTGAAGTTAGGGTATTAAACCCCTGAAGGGTTATTGATATATAAATATTGATACAGCGTGAGTGGGCCTAATGGTTAAGAACATGTGTTTTCTCTTAAGAAGTCACAGGTTCAAATCCAGAGGGGGGTAGGGTATGTATACTTTCGTAAACTTTACCAGTCAAATCGTTGGATGGAGAGGGGTCCCTTATCCCACAAACAAGGAGGTCTCATACACCAATTTGGTGTGCTAGCTTGGCTGTGACTTTAAAAATAGGAATGGAACTCCCATCAAGTAATACATGCAATCCAAGTTACCCTTCATTACGTGTCCCCTTTAACTTTATAAAAACTAGGTATTCACTAAGAAAAAGGGTGGCGACGGTCAGGAGAATGGTCAAGGATAACGCATTACCCAAGGGTATTTACTGTGCATGGAGAAGGCAGTCGGGAAAAGTGCCCAAGAGTGAACTCCACGTGTGCTTACAGGCGGGAAAACGCCCAAATGAATGATCCCACGCATTCCGTTAATCAACTCAGTTCTGTGTGTTTTTGGTCAAGAAACGCCAACGTGGTAGCCCCACGCCTTCTCAATAAAAGACTGTTGTGCAGGGTGTCTGATAGTCAGAAAACGCCGAGGGAGGAAGCCCACGCACTTTTACAACATCAAACGGTGCAAGGTTTACAGCCAAGAAATCTCCCAGGGAGGAAGAAAGGGAAGCGCGTTCCCAAAATTCCTGTAAAAACCCCTTTGTCAGTGCCCTAGCAATGACAGTGGAACGGCGAGATTCGTGGATAATTGACCTACGAGGGGATTGTTAATTCAGGCAACGCAAATCCATCCCTTTCAGCCTCGCATACCTCCCCGTAGCTCCTTAGATTATTTTTTATTTTTTATTTTTTATTTTTTTTACATTTTTACTAATTCTGGTTGCATCTTTTGGGTTCCTGAGTACTAGAATTCTGAGAACTTCTTAACCTACGGTTCTTACGTTTCCCTTGGTAGCAAATGGATCGTTTTCGGGTAACGAGGCATCAATACCTCACTCCATCAATCAGAGCAGTGCAAATCCACCACCACCATTATATTGACCCGGCCTCAATGCATTACAATAAAACAACGATAAGCATTATTAACATAAATAAATAGTTGGATACTCCAGGAATACTTCAACAATATTAACAACCAAGGAAGAGGTCACGTTGCAGTGGTATCTCTTCTCACTTCACACATTTCATTAAACAATACAGAGTTTCGCAAGGCTACCCTATGCCACACATTTCATTAAACAATATTATCGATGCTCCTCTATAAGGTGGGATCTAATGGACACAACAAAGGATCAGAATGCCACTGAGACGTTCATGGGATACCCCAAAAGGACACTCACTCGCCCACAAAGCTTAGGAAAATCCTTGAAGAGAAGAATTACGCCGAGTTTATGAAGAACGTTCTGGGAAGAAGGGTGGAGACGCTGAGCTCTTAGCTCCCCAAATGCAGAGGAAACACTGCGTAACCCAGCTAATAAAAAAAACGTAGACCCACTTTTTGTCTTGCAACCAATCTAGATTACAGCTCCCAACAATCCTTATTTTACAGAAGTAAATTGGATTCAACCTAACAGAAGGAGGCAGCGTTAACTCTAAACGGTGGGTGAGACACGGAACAATCTCCATAAGCAAAATTTAGTAATTCCAGACGAAGAACATAATGGTTTTCACAGTAACAAGGAGCTTCCTTTGGAACAAGTTCGATAAGGGTTTGCATCTATCGAGAGGACAAGAAATTATGATGAGGGAGAATAACCTTAAAAAAACATCCCAAATAAAGTATATGCAAAATTTAATAACAATTTTAAATCAAAATAAGGATTTCCCCATAGTTGAAAATTTGATTGGTGGAAACTTCAGCAACCCTTTTGGAATGGAATTAGTATTAATTTATAGTTGCTCCAAGAACGCACTACAAATTATTTAAGAACGCAAGCTATACAAATTCTTTTCAACGACAAGGAAATTATCAAACGATATTTTGAATACAATGGTTGCGGAAATTGTCAAAACTTAATTACAATTTAAATCCTTTACAAGTGCAATTTTCTAATAAAAATAATGTATCTGACCCGTTGAAATTTGAAGGGGTCTTTTCACGCTCTTGCTCTGTCCAACTCCATGCTTTTTAATCGTGATGGCTTGGGCCAAGCATGCAAAACCAGAGAAAGTCCTAGCTCCTAACTAGGCTCGCAAGGTCGAGCTACCATTCTCTTTTTCGAGCTACTTTTATAGAGTTCTTCTTAGTGATCACTTTCCATTTGCATAATTAATTCGTTTTATTAAAATTTAAATAGGAAATATTCTCTCCCATACACTTGTCGCTCGATCCCTTAGTTGCACCAGAAATTCATTTATTTAATTTAATTTAATGTAAAATTCTCTCACATCTCTTAAAAGCTCTCCTTAAATCCCTCCTAGTTGTCTTTTATTCCTTTATTCCACATTTATAACTGACACCTTTCTAAATCTGTGTTGAGTTAAACATGGGATTATTTTCTAGTTAATCTAGACTCTAGATCCCTCTCTATGTTTACACATTCATTTTTATGTTTATTTTCTTTCTTATCTTAATTTCCAATTTAGTATTTCTTGCACATAATCATACAATTAATCTTTAAATAAAATAATTCTCTTTGAATTCTTAACTTGATTTTTCTTCATCCCCTCTTCATTAATTTATTATTTAGTTTTTTTCGTCTTCTTATCCTATTTAAACCTGGGCTTAATTTTTAAACTAGGATTAAAAAATTTAACGGGATTTTATAATTAACAAAAATTACTCATTTAATAAGTGTTTAAGTCCGACCATGTCAAATAATTATTGTTTTCTAGGCACCTAAGTTCATTGACTCACCTTTATTGAAAATCGTGATGTGCCCTTCAAGACGCACTCTGTGCTCCAAGGGTGCTACTCACCTTTAATCAAGTTTTATTTACGCGACGTGCCCTTCAAGACACACTACGTGCTCCAAGGGTACCACTCGCCTTGTTCAAGTTTTATTTATGCGACGTGCCCTTCAAGACGCACTAGTTCTCCAAGGGTGCTACTCGTCTTTCACTGATTTTGGTAGTTGTCCAACCCTTAGAGTCAATACTCCATCATGCGACCTTGTGAGAAACTAAGGGCCTCTAAGGAATAAGGACCCTGCCTTATTGTGTGCCCCTTAGAATCTTTGTGAGCGACTGTCTCAGTCTGCCCTCACGACATCGTGCATCTCTCGAACTAGGTAATCGTTAACCTACAATTCGATCCATGGCGGGAGCGCTAGTAGGTTGTGGCAAGGTTGTTGTCACACCTCTCCCTCTATATTTGGTTGTTGTGTGTGGCCCCTTTACTCCTTATGTGAGTCTGATTAGAAAGCAGTCGTCAGCCTACATCCATCAACAAACATTGTCAACGATCCATAAACAACATCACAATATACCCGATCACATGTCACATATGCATAAATAGAAATACCCAACCATATACAATCCACTCATTGACTCAGTCCGAAGTCCCCAGAGTTCTCTTGATGCCATCGACATCCTCAATCTGTTGAGTGTCCTATACACTCAAGAGAAAATGGTCAATAACACCTGTCTATACATAGATATCAAATAACATAATATTAAATCCAAAAATAACATCATCTAAATCCATAAGTGAAACATACAACCATATACAAAACTAAATCACTTGCACGTGAGTGTCCCCAAGGAATAAGTCAAATCTTGTGCGCGCAAGAGCGGTATGTTACATACATCCCCTCTTGGTTTAAACTTCATCCCGAAGTTTCACAATATATGTGCAGTAAATAATGTATCTGATAAGATCTAAATGTCTAACTATCACACAAAAATGAAACTGTTGGCGCATATCATATGCGTCCTCCCAAGTAGTTGAGTGTGGACTATAATTGTCCCACTGGACCTTGGCCTAATCAATTGTTCGACGTTGTAGTTGTCAATTGCAATGATCTAGAATGCGGGTTAGCTCCTATGTGAGTGCATCCTTGTCCAACACTTGTAAGGAACTCTTGTCAATGCATGTGTAGGATCACTAACATAATCTCGTGAAATAGATATAGATAAAGATCGTGCATACACTTCTAAGAATGAGGCAAGGCCAGTTGATAAGCTAAGGGTTCCTTCCTTGCACAACGTCGAAAGGTCCCACTACCTAGGAGGGGGTTTAGCACTCCTTCTAAATTTAATCGAACTCTGGTGTGGTTTCACCCGAAAGAAAATTTGTTGCCACTTCATAGTCGTAGTCAACGCGATGTGCATCAACATAAATCTTCTTTCGATCTTGTGCTTCTTTAATCCTTTATCTTATCGTTTTCATTTTCTCTTCCATTTCTTGGATCGCTTATGGTCCTACCAGGATTCTATCCTCAAGCCGATCCCAACTCAAAGGCATCTAACATGGTCACCTGTAAGGAAAATCAAATGGTGCCATCTTAATTGTACTTTGATATCCGTTGAGGTATGCTAACTCTACCAATGGCAAGAACCTTTCCCAACACTTTTGTTGGTCCATCACATACATACGCAACATATCTTCTAATATTTGGTTCATTCCTTATGTCTTCTCATCTGTCTCTGGTTGATATGCGGTACTAAAGTTAAGTTGGGTTCCCAAGGCCTCTTGGAAACTAGTCCAAAATCGTCTGGTAAATATCAATTTTCGATCAAATATGATTCTCTTAGGCACGCCATGCATTCTCATAATCTTGCTGATAAAACTCTAGCTATGTCTGGCACCTGATACATCGTACACACATGGATAAAATGTGCACTCTTCATCAGAGTGTCTACTACAACAACAATCGAGTTGTGCCTCCTTGTCGTCAGCGGCAACCCAATGATAAACTCCATCGAAATGACCTCCCATTTTGATTCTGGAATAGCGTGTGTCTTGTATTAATCCTATCGGATATCGATTTTCATCCTTTAATTGTTGACATTCCGGACACCTCGCCATGTAGTTAACAAAGTCCACCTTCATCCCTTCCAGAAGAATAAGGGATTAAGTTCTTCCCTCAACTTCATGACTCCTAGATGAGTCGTGTACACTGCTCTTATGAGACTTGTTTAAGATCAAAATTATCAACTCGTAGTTAGGAGGTATGTAAATCCGGTGATTAAACCTCATTAATCCGTCGTTGTCCACAGTAAATCCCTCAATTTTGGTACCAACATGGTGTCTTGTCTGATATTTTCCTTAACCTCTTTATACCCGTCATCATCGCATTGTAAAGTTAGAATCTTTTCACGAAGGTTCGTCTGGAGTGGCATCACTGAAAATATGCGTGGTCTCTAACTCAATGCATCTACCCTTTGTTCATTGTTCCTTTTATGTAGGTAATCTCAAAATCGTACTCGCTAAGTAGTTATGACCAACACATTTTCCATGTGTTCAAGTCACTTTGCGTAAAAAGTGTTGTATTCCACAGTGATCTTTTGTTTGAATTTCCTTCCAATCAGATGGTGTCTCTACATCTCCAAGCATAAATAATGGACAATAACTCCCAATCATGTGCTGTGTATTTCTCCTCATGCCTTCTTAATTTCCTTTAGATGTAGGCAATCACTTGTTCGTCTTGCATCAACACTCCGCCTAAACCTTCCTTGGACGCGTCTGTGCATACCAAGGAATCCATGTCTAAGTCGAAGACCTTCAATATTGGCGTTATCGTCAACAACCCAATGAGCTTTAGAAATGATTTCGTCCACTTCTTGGTTCATACTACGTCTTGTTTTTCTTTTGCAATTTCGTGATCGTATTTTTTATCTTTGTAAAACCTTCGACGAACCGTCTGTGATATCCTGCTAAACCTAAAAGTTGCATACTCTTGGTATGTTTGTCAGCGCAGGAAATTCCATAATATCCTCTATCTTCATGGGATCCATAGTGATGCCTTTGCCAGATATAACATTCCCTAAGCAATGAATCCTCTATATCATTGTGACAACTTCCCGTAATTTGTTCTCTTGTGTACACTGTAGTACCAAGCGTAAAGTTCATGTTTTTCCTTCATCTGAGAATATATCAATATTTTTCCAATGAATACTTGAACAAACATGTCCAAGTACTCGTGGAACACCCCTTTCATAAAGCTCATGAACACCCCTGGGGCGTTTTTCCATCCCTACAGCCAAATCGTAAACTCATAGTGTCTGAACCACGTCTTAAAAGCGGTCTTAGGAATATCTTCCTATTTAATTCGTAACTGGTGATAACCTGATCTCCAGTCTATATTTGAATACATCATCCTACCTTTCCTTTGATCAAGAAAAGTATCTATACTTGGCAACGAATATGGGTTCTTGATCGTTGCCTCGTTCAAATGACGGTAATCAATACAGAGTCTCCACGACCCATCTTTCTTCCTTATTAGAATAACAGGTGCACCCTGAGGTGACACACTTGGACATATAATTCCTAGGTCCAAAACTCTTTCAGTTTCATTTTCAACTCATGTAACTCAGGGGTCGACATCTAATAAGGTGTTCTTTCTATTGGTTCAATTCCGAATTTTAATTCGATGGTAAATTCCATCTTTCCTTCGAGCGGAAAACCTGGTAACTCTTCTGGGAACACAGCCACAAAATATCATACTACCGAAAGGTTTTCTAATCCTTCTACCATGCCCTTAACATTCAGCGCTAAGAATGCATATAACTTGCATCATTGTGCATGCTCTTCTATAGTACCTACTTCTATCAAATACCAATAGTCTGGTCAGCAATTTTTCCTGACGTCTCGAGCATAGTGGACTAGTGCTCGGCCTGGCGGATATTCACTACTACGCGAATCTTGTGGGCATTGCCCAAAACTCCAAGTTTAGTGGGTCTGGTTGATCCAGACTCTTTGGTCCTCTCAACCAAACAGTCGCATTGGTAATGTGGCTCTCCACATGTGCAACATCCGATCTTCGGTCTCGTACTCCTGGTCCTCGAACTAGAAGTTGTTGGCCCACTAGCCTGAAACCCTGGTTTGTTCCATTGAATAGGCATAATGGTTGTTGTTGTTGATGTGGTGATCCCCTATGGGGAGTTCCCCATTGAGGAGTCGGTCATTGAGGTGTCATGAACGCGGATCCTCTCAACATATCCCGATACCTTGAAGAAATTCTAGCTGGATTATGATGCTACTGTGTACCAGACATCGCATGTCTCATCGATCTTGCGGGAGTCCTTCTCTGACCTCCATTGATGAGCTCTTCCTCAGCTATGGGGGCCTTTTAGATAACATCGTACAATGTTTGAGGCATTAGGATCCTCACCTTCACACGAATGTTGACGTTAAGGCCGAACACAAACTTGTTTACCTTGAGCTTCTCGGTGTTCATATGTGGAGCATACCTAAGCAGCTCCATGAAATGAGCCTCATACTCTGTAATCATGCGATAGCCCTATTGTAAGGCATTGAACTCATTGAGCTATCGCTCAATGAATTCCTCAAAAAAAACCTCTCCTGAAACCGCTCCTTGAACATTTTCCATGACACATCTTTGACGACCATGTTTAGTGGTGGCAAGAGCGTCTTCCACCATAGAATAGTGCTCCCCTTTAGCTGAAATACCACCATGCAGACCTTCATGTTGGAGGTGTAGTTGCGAAGTGTAAAGCACATTGCCAAGTTCTCCAACCATGATTTGGTGGCTGCGCCACCCGTGGCACTCAACAACTCAGGAAACTTGACCTTCTCGAGTTCCCGGTGAACGCTACCAGTACTAGTCGGGGCACAATGTGAACCCTTTGGGGGGTTACAGGTTCCATGGCCTCAAATATAACTAGTCGATAATCAAGGCCTATGACATCCTCTGAAAGGACCTTGTCTAACCAACCGCATCCTACATAGCAATCCACTCATTCCCAAATACTTGTTCTCCTCCTTGGGGGTTAGACCCCTCTGGCATGGGCGTTGCTGGAGGCATTGCACCTACTCCCTTAGAATCACGTTGTGAACCTCCGTGACGTTCTCTAACCTTGATTACCATATGGACAAGTTAAAATTTTAATTAGCACTTGTTGACACTTAAAATTGCAACAACGAATATTATGCTCGCAAATGATTTCCAAGCTATATTAACTATTTATATTAATAATGAACTAGTAGGTGGTGTTGGCGATTAAAATCGTAACGATGAAATCCACCCGCAAAGTATTGTTAAAGCGTTATTATTTAACTATGCTAATAATATAATACTAGTAGGTGGGAACCCCTTGTAGACTAGAGGCGCAAGGATAGACATATTACACATGTTTTGCTATTGTTGTGATGTTGTCTACACAGTCCTACATTTTTTATGATGCAGTCTTGGCTTCATTTGGCATGATGTTAAGTGGATAATGCATTATTGTGGAATGCTTTTGGTAATCACTTGCGACACATAACCGTTTTTATGGGTGTGAGGAGCATGTTGTTTACAATTGCTATGTTATAACCTTGTTACTAATTCTTATGTTGATTACTTAGCCACATATATACAAGGGATAATTTAATGGTATCATGATAAAAAAAAAGAGAAATTATGGAAAGGTCCTATATTTCAAACAAAAGGGAAAAAACTATGTATTTGAGCTACAATAAAAGACTATATGCAAATTTCGAATGAAAGATTTAATTGATACTAGTGTTAGTCCTAGTTGTTATGCTATTTTTTTGGTTAATGGACTATGCAAACTTTATTAAAATTGAATGGAAGCTTATATAGAAATGTTGCTATGGATTATTGTGTGGAGTTATGGCAAGGGTTAATGTATGAACTAGCTTGGGTGGCACACTATGCATTGTCTCAAATCTTACGATGGTTTGGAATTGATTATGCATTGGTTATATGGCTTGATTATTTGTGGATGTCATGCTTATTGGGTTGTCTCATACTTCAAATTGAATGGGGCCAGGTGATGGAAGTCATTCCAAACCTTCCCTATCACCCTTAACCCTAGCATTGTTCCATTGTTTCATTTTTTTCTCTGTTGGTTGTGAAGCTCCGCGTTTTCAGGTTGTTGGAAGGGAGAGCTCGGCCAACTCGCCATTTAAGCATTTTCCCACATGTATGATTCTTTTATCTCCATCCATGATGTATTCTATGTTGTATGAACCAAATGGTGGCTTAGTGATGCTTGGATTTTGTGTGTTCTTGAGATTTTCGACTGTGTGTAAATGTGGTGTTATGGATCTCTTTGATGACTATAAAATGTTGGAAATTGCAAGCAAAGGAATGGGTATTATTAAGTTATGCATTCGTTGTTTTCTCGGTCAGTGTAGTTTTATGATGGGTCTCTGTGGAATAATAAGTAACAGTGATGCAATAAGGCTCTAGGTTGATGATTGAGGGGTTTTTTTCTGTGTATCATTGTTTGTTAACTCGGTTCCTCTTAGTCGTTGTGGTAATCCCTAGCAAGTTGCAAAAAAATTTCCAATAGTGGTGTGTTCTTTTATCGAACTTCAAATTGTTTTTAATAGCTCGTTCTCGACTGTCTTTTCGCCGAAATATTGCCAAAAAGTCCAAACTTGGTCACTTGAATATTAATAAAAGCCTATTTGTTAAGTGGATATTAGATGTGAAGGGTTCCACACACCACCCTATAATTCCCACTACAATGATGTATGTGGGCTCACTATCAATTCTTGTCAAAAGTTATTAACCTCATGGGTGATTGGAAGAGACATTGTCTCACTATGTTTGAATACCCACCATTGTTAAGTTAACCCTTGTCTCTTCTCTACAAGTGTTAGACGCACCTATGTGCACTAGGTTATTTTACTCTTACTGTCTCTGCTCTCCTCGGGTGTTAACTATCGGTTCCGTTTTCAGGACTTGGAGTAATAAGTAAGGATTGTATGGCTCACCATTGTGTATTTTCAAAATATATTTTTTCATGTGGTTGATATAAGTCTCAGAAGACCACCAAATCTCTGTTTTTTTGTTTAAAAAGATAAACAGGCTCTTGTTACCTCTCTGCTTTTGATTTTGACAGAGCCAGATTTGGACTCTGACTTGTCTTTTCTTTCCCCGGGCACCTTCTGTGGTTTTCAAGTATTGGTTATCAGTTAAATGGTTATGGAAGTCTTGAAAGACACATGCTCTCTCGTCGAGTCTCTGTCTGGTCCTTCTATGATAAAATTGTTTGAGAAAATAAGAATGAAAACGAGCAGCTGCATACAGTCAAGGGTTGTTTTCCTATTCGTTATGGTTTCGCTCACTGTGTTTTATCCAGCGTGGGCTTGATTTCATATGAAAACACATGTGTGAATTTTACTAAGCCCGATCAGGGTTCTCACAAGTTAAAAAGATGCATGTGTGTCAGTTTAGTTATGTTCGCTTCATATATTATATTGGAATCATCGTACTAACTATTAATTGTTTAAAAAGGAATTTATACCCACAAAGATCAAGGTCAGGGATTATGTTGGGTTGATTGTTGTTGTTTAAAGATTTTTTCGATTGATTGATTAAAGTCATGTGTATAATCGGGCATGCTTTTAAGTCTGTCCATGTTTTTGAAAAGACACTTGTGTCCATTTTAAATGGGCCAAATTGTTGATTGGAAGACAGTGGATGGTGATTGTTTATCATGGTGCAATATGGATGATCAAGGATAGTTGTTGAGCATATTGATGTGCATGTTTTGATTACTTTTAAAAAAAGAAGAAGGGATCAGTGTTTTAATAAACAATATTGTTGAATGGAAAAAGGTTTTATAAGTTATAATTTCACAGACTGTTATAAATTAAGGAATTTTGGGAAATTTAATTATTGAAACAACAAGAAGTTTTGTATACAATTGAAGAATAGTGAATGTTGGTGCTTTTTGGATTGATTGTGAATAGAATTATGATTGTTGATTTGTTTAATTTATTTTATGAACAGTATCCATCAAATTCCCTGTCATTTTCTCACGTGTTCACTCAATACAAATCCCCTCACAACCCCAGATTCATTTTGCATGCCTTGTTCTTAAAATTAAATTAAAACTTTGTATTATAGTGATTAAGAAATAACATAGAGATGGATCACATCTGATATGATTTGGTTATGGTTGCACAGCCGATTGTTCAATAAAAAAATTAGGAGTAATCGAGTTCTTACTCCCTTTCATTTTCTCAATTTTTTCGCTCAATACAATCCCCTCAGATATCCCAGGACCCTAACTCACCCCCTTCTCATTGACAATTATTGAATGAATTTTATGGATTGGATTCCACGGGTCTGATGTGATTTTTGAGACAAACTTTATTTCATATTAAGAGATGTCATGTATGGTTTTCTTAAGAAGCTAGTTTCTAATAAACGTTGCATACAGGATGACCTTCTTCAGCAAAGGAATTCATGGCCGAAATAACAGGTGCGGAGGGAATTGGAACAAAGGGCCTAGAAGGCCAAGATTCTCAATACATTTTGATGCAGATCCTCAAGAGTTAAACCAGCTCTTCCAAGATGGATTTTTCAATTGGATTGGAAAAGGGGTAGTCCAAAATATACCAGAGAGGCCTCCCTTCCAACTCCAACATGTCCCTGGTATCCCTATGCCCTCATGTTCCATTGCAACCTGAAGTTCTTGAGAATGACGGATGGTAGGGGATTGTTCACCCATCATTCTCCCAACATCTTGGCTGGCCAAATTTGTCTCTACCTGCTCCTCCTCCACCTGTTAACCCAAATGTCCAGATTTCCCCTGCACACTCACTTGTAAAGTCCTCCCATGCAAGAAAAAGACTCAAAATTGAATCCCACCACATGCATGACAAAGGAAAAGTTGGTGTTTCCCACTCCTCTCCCTCAAGTGATTCATCCAAATCTGTTTCATCCCACATGCACTTGAAAGATGATTGTTCTCATGTCATCGGTGAGATCAAGCCTCAAGTATCCACACAACCTAAGGCTAATTCGGGAAAGTCAAAAGGAGATAGGAACAACAAAGGGAAAAATGCCTCACAAAGTGGCAAATATGGTTTTTGAGTATATTTTATTATTGGTTTATTGATAATAGTGGACTATTGAAGTGTTTGGACATCATACTATTTTTTGATATTTTGGATATTATATGTTTGGATATGATATAAAATATCATTGATTTTTAATTTTCAAATTATGAGAATGATTATGGGAGCCACAAGGAGGGATGTGTTTGATTGATTGACTAGTTATGTTTATTTTTGTTAAGAAAATAAAGGGAGTCACAAGGGGTTCCACCTACTAGTTATTATTTATTAAAAGACCCTTATTATTATTGTTATTATATTAATTATTCCCCTAAACTAAAAGTTAGTTGAGTTTTAGTTAACTCAACTAAAAGAAGTAGTTGAACTACTTCAACTAATTTGGGATGCATAAAATAAAAATGAGAAGGAAGAGGAAAGGAGAATAGAAGGAGAAAGCATACTAAGGTTTTCTATTGAGTTTTATTGATATAGATTAGTTTTCATTCATTCTTCAATTCAATAAAATCCTAATTATATTTTATGATAGCAGGGTCCTATTGTAGAAAGCAAGATTCAAGGTTGAATTACATCATTCAGACACTTGTTCTTAGAAGTGTTGATCTATCTTTGATAGTTTGTGTAGACTTGTCTATTTATGAACTAAATTTCATGATTGATAAAGGATATTGTGCAGAGTCGAGTGGGCAACAATCTGTGGCAAGTTGATCCAGCTTTTAAAGTTCAGTTTTTTACTTCCTGTCAGAGTCCTTTTGTATGGTTTTCATCGAGGATATCTAAGTTTGACTTCGGTCCAAACTCCCTCAGGGATTTTTGTAAAGAGAACGATTCTTTTGATTTATGAGAATGAAATAAGAGATTGTTATTCTGTCTCATCTGTGTTAACATGTGACTTGGTATTTTTTCTTTTGTCTCCACATTTATTTTTGCATCTGTTATATTAAGAAAATTATATAAAAATGTTGAATTTTACAACAATCTTTTATTTTTAAAAATCAGCCTAAGCCCTTGTAACTGATACTTGTGCATTAGGAAATAATTTTTGAGGCTATAAACATAGGGTGATATTCCCGCCTATCTTGCCTTAGCCAAGAAAGATCTAAAAATGCTTGAGTAAGATCATTTCATATCTTTTCCTCAACAGGTGGGACCCCCTTATAGACATGTGGCGCTTTGATGGATATGTTGCACTTATATTGTGTTTGCTATTGTGATGGTACCAACATAGTCTTCTATAGTTCAATGCTTCAAATCGTGGTTTATAATGTTATGATGGAATAGGATGGTTGGTTGTTTGATGCATGGAAATGATAGTTTTGATGATCACTCTTAGATTATATTAAGCTTTCCCTATGGATGAAAGGAATATTATCAGTTTGTTTTGATATTGTTATTAAACATGGATTAATTGTTTTACTTATGATCTTGGTAAGGGATGATATGGGAGATTTTTCAAATTAAAGGACTATACACAATCCCTAATGTTATGTGTAATTGTGACAAAAGGAGGGCGCATAAACCCTTGTTGCTAGACTTATGTGGTTTTTTAAAATATAGATGTGGAAGCACATGGTTAATGTTATAGTATATTTTTATCTTGGAGAGTTTGACATTACAAAGGTGGCACACTATGCAAAAATGGATATTTCAATGGTTTTGTAGTTGATTAAATGGTTATAGTTATGGTGAATTTCTTGGCTCATATGTTGAATTGAATGAGGTTGGGGAAGGAAATGACGTGCATTTACGGCACGTCACTCAAACAACCCTCGAGGCCCGTAACCCTAGTCATACTTGCATTTTGGTTTTTCTCTCTAGTGATTGTTGATGCTCCACGTTTTTGGGTTTTGAAGGAAGCATACAGTCTAACTCTCTCCCTCACACTGGATTTTCCAGGCATGGTTCCTTATTCTTCCATCCATGATGTTTTTTCTGACCTTTGAATCAATATTTGGCTCAGGATTGATCGTGGTCTGTGTTTTTCTTAAGCTATTATTGGATATTTCAACTGTGTAATTGTTGTTATGTCTGTGGGTTCTTCTGGTGATTATTCTAGACTGTTAGTTTCTAAATAAAAAAAGAGGAATGGTTGTGTTCTCCTTGTTGTGGATAATATTTCTATGAGTTTATTAATAAAGTGACAGTGAAGTATGTTCATTTGGATTGTGTTTTTGAGTCTTGTTCTCTATGGAAATTTATTTCTATGTTGACAAGCTCTAAGCTGTGCGCATGGGTATTACAACCAATCTATGTGTTTAAAATATTGCCACTCTATTTTTCGTCTTTGTAGTTGATATTTTTTTGCCTCTGGGTCACAATATGAAATTTTGGAGGTTTAAAGAGTTTTTATTTCCTTGACTTGACACAACCTGAGCTATTAGTTGTCACTATGTTTCCCTCACTCACACTGTTATCTAGAAAGTATTGCATAGTTGGGTTTAACATCACCCAAAAAGTTTAACGGAAGCATGAATTATGTTTTAGTTGGGCACAAGTTGTGCTTGGACACTCACATTACAGTGTTGTTAAGATATTCACTTCTTTCCATTCCCTGTTGGAGGTGGTTGATTGTCGTGCTAGTAACCCTCACTGTCAAGACTATTGTTACATGTTACTTCTCTTTGGTAATTTTTTAAAAGGCATGAGTTGTCTAGGTTTTCCAAGGACTTATTCCTTTGATTAAGCCATTTGTTCTTACTCCCATTTGTTGTGTTATACCCTAAATATGATTTCGATATCGTTTCAATCCAGTCAAGGGTTAAAGGGACACTTGTGTGTGCTTGGTTGATTAGGGCACGATTTGGCTTTATTTCTCATTGGGCAAATTTTAAAAGAAGTTTGTACATGTTAAATTTATGAGAAGATTGCGCTCAAGAGTTGCATGGTATTTTGATTCAAATGTTATTCAAATTAGTCCCTATGTTGATTATTTTAAATGGAGAACTGTGTGTGAATGGGTTGGGTCTCAATTATGAGTTTTAAAGCCAAGTTGGCTTTGTCGAACAGTGTTTGAATAATGGACAATGGTGGTTAAAACTGTGCATATTCTTATTTGAGTATAAAGAATAAATGGTTGGAATCATTGTCTGTTTTCTATTGGTTTTAAAAAGAAAATAGATTTATAATTGGAGTTATAGATGGTCGTGGCTCCAAGGATTATTATGGTTATCATATCAATTGTGATGATGTTATTATGACTGTTATATAAATATTATATAGATGCAAAGGCTACTGTAATTGAGTATTTTTGGGCATATGAATTGTTGTTTTTGAAAGTCAGGAAGCAATCTGTAAAAGAAGTGATAGTTTAGATGGTGGTTTTGAAAAGTGAATGGTGATTGAATTATGGAGGTCTGAACAGAGTTATGTTTGATTGTTTGATTTGGTTTATTTTTATATGAATAGTATCCATAGTATATCCCTATCATGCTACCATGTTTCTCTCATTATACCCCCCTCATAATCCCAATATCATTTTGGCATCCATTTTCTGTAAAATAAATTAAAAAGGGTATGTGAACATATGCAAAATATATGACACGGCAATGTGTGGCAACTGATATTTTTGTTTTTTTATTTACACAACCAATTATTTAATGAATTGTTGAGCAATATTCGTGTAATTATCCCCTCTCATTATACCACCTTTCACTCATTACACTCTCTCCATATGTCCCATGAACCCTGTCACCCCATGCTCAATTGGAAATTATTAAATAGTTTTTATGGATGGATTTGCATGTATCTCGGGTCAATTTCTGAGCAAATTATTGTTTCATGCAAGCAGAATGTCATGTATGGATTATTAAGGGCTTAGTTACTGACGAATTGTTTCTACAGGATGAGTTTCTTGAGTAGGAGCAACCATGGTAGAAATAATAGAGGAAGAGGAAACTGGAATAGAGGTCCTAGAAGGCCTAGATTCTCCATTCAGTTTGATGTTGATCCCTAGGAATTGAACCAGTTGTTTCAATCTAGGTTCTTTAACTGGATTGGGCAAGGAATAGTACAACCTCGACCAGAGAGACCTCCCTTCCAGCCTCAGAACATCCCTAGTATCCTTGTGCCTCCTCATGTGTCCATGCAACTAGAAGTCCCTGCAAATGATGGATGGAAAGAGATTGCCAATATGGTTGTCTCTCACCATCGTGGTTGGCCCAATTTGTCATTACCTCCTCCACCACCTATAAATCCTAATGTTCATATTCCTCATGTGCATTCACCTGTTCAATCCTCACATGCTAGCAAAAGGGTTAAAACTGATGTTCCCCATGTGCAAGATAAAGGAAAAGTTGTTTCATCCCCTTCCTCTCCTTCAAATGACTCTTCAAAATCCATGTCCTCTCACATCCATCTGAAGGATGATTTTTATCATGTAATTAGTGAAATACATCCTCAAGGTTCAAATCAACATCGGGCTACTTCCGAAAAATCAAAAGGGGACAACAGTGATGAAAGAAAGATTGTCTCTCAGATTGGCAAGTATGGCTTTTAATTTATGTGTTTTTATATTGAGTTGATGAAGACAGTGGTCTGCAGAAAGTTTAGATAGCAAACTCGTTTTGGATAATATGGAGTATATGGATATTTATATATTTTTGGATATGATTTAAATTAATTGTAATATTTAAATATTCATTTTTAAAGTATCCAAGGGAGTTACAAGGGTGGCATGTGTTAAATGATTATCCATTTGTGTTTTATTTTATAATTTGAAAAAATAAAAGAAGGGAGTCACACGGGGTCCCACCTACCTAGTTATTATTAAATAAAGACCCTTAACTATTATTATTATTATTTATCCTAAATTGAATTAATTAAGTCAAACTAACTTAACTAAATAAAGTAGTTGAACTACTTCAACTTATTTGGAAGGAATAAAAGATAAAATAGAAGAAGAAAATAGAGGAGAATAGAAGGAGAAAGAAAGACTAAGGTTTTCTCTTTTGATTTCATGAGATAGTTCAGTTTTCATTCATTTTTTGAGTTCATTTAAAGCCTAATTCTCTTTTTGACAACGGGGTCCTATTGTAGACAGCAAGGTTTAGAACTGAACCAAATTATTTAGATTCTTGTTTTAGAGGTTTTAATCCATCCTTGATAGTCTGTGTATACTTGTCTATTTATGGATTAAGTTTCATAGTTGATAAAGGATATTTTGCAAAGTCAAATTGGCAGCAGTGTGTGGCAAGCTGATCCATATTATAAATTTCAGTTTTTACTTCCTGCTAGATTCCTTTTGTATGGTTTTCATCGGGGATCTCTAAATTAGACTTTGGTCCATGCCCTCACAGGGGTTTTGTAAATAAAAACACTTTTGATTTCTTGGAATGAAATAAAGAAAATTGTTATTCTGTCTCATTTGTGTGTATTTGTGACTTGGTTACTTTTTATTTTTGATTTCCACATTTGCTTTATGTAATCTGTATATTTTTATAAACTAAAATAAAATTGTATGTTATTTTGCAACATTTTTTTCATTAATAAATCATCATAAACCCTTGTAATTAATACTTGTGGATTGGGAAAATATTTTTGAGGTTACAAAACATAGGGTGATATTCCTGACTATCTTGTCTTAGCCTAGCAAGATTAGAAAATGCTTGAGTAAGATAATTCATATATTTTCCTCAATATTTATTTTGGCGACCATACTGGGGAGATCTTCCATATCTATCTGGTTGATTGTATTTGTGATTAGCATTGGATATTTTCATATTTCTTCTTTTGATTCTTTGATTTTTTTCTTTTCTTCATGACCATACCTATTACAAGGCAACCCAATATTGAGACTGGTATTAAAGACCAGACCAGCATTGCTTTAACTTTATTTAATACCATCTTAGAAACCGCTAACACTCGGTCTAAGATTGAACACTTGTGGGAAGTAATTGGACAAGACATAAGTGTTAGGGAACTTTGGGAGGCCAGGAAAAGGCAACCTAGGAGTCATCCATAGCTTTATTTTTCCTAAAGTTTTGATCTTCTTTCATGTCCTTAAACCCTCACATCTCTAGGATAAGGAGAGGTTTATCACTTGAAATCACCCCTATCACTGAAATATGAAGAAGAAACATTGTTTTGTCAACCCAAAAAGGTACTATAAGGAGAACTTTCTCTGATTCATCATGTTCATATTTCTCCCCCTTAACCATCATTCACAAAATGGCATATGTGGGTGGCTCTAGTGGCACTGGAGGTGCTTCTTCATATCAATCTTCAGCCTCTTCAGTGATTGGTAGCTTGTATATCCATCAAGTCCCTATCGAATATACTACAAACCCCACTAAAGTCATAAAGAAATATGGACTATTTCAATTCGAAGAAGACGCTACTACTACCCTGTGGCATGTATCCTCTCCTCTGAACCTAACACCTGCTACTCATCCACTTCCAAAATTCATGTATCCTCTCCTCTGAACCTAACACCTGCTACTCATCCACTTCCAAAATTCAAAGAGAATCTCCCTAGGTTTTAAGGAAATAACACGGTCACTACAAATGAACACTTGGTGGCATTCTCTAATGCCTGTCACAATATAGGAGCTAATGAAAATGATACTTGTATGTGCTTATTTGTTAATTCCCTTGAAGGGAAAGCAACGAAATATTTCTTTGATCTCCCTCCTAAGATTCTTTCCACTTGGGAAGAGTTATTTTACTGGTTCAAATCTACTTATGGGCAGTCTAAGAGCCCAACTAAAAAATTATGGGAATACAGTAACATTCTGTACCAATACGGTGAGACTATCAAGTCTATCAATTTACGTTTCACCAAGTTATATAACCAAATTCCTGAACTTATTCGCCCTCATAAACAAGACGCTTTTATCCATTACTATAATGCTCTGCCTTCCCCCTACCATCATAGTCTTGAATAAAAATCTATTGACAATCTTGGTTCCGCTCTGCATACTTGTCTAGAGTATGAAGAACAACTGGAAAGAACAAGTCTTCCCAAAGGAGACTTAATTAAACAAAGGGAAATGTCTTCCTTCTTACATCTTGTACAAGATATGAATAATTGAATGATAGCGTATGAGAAAAAGGGAAATGTCCCTTCACTTACCCTTGGGGCCTCATCTTCTTCTTCACCACCCTTTAGGAATCCTAATGAAAACAAGTTTCAACCTAAAGTCATCATGTTGATTAATTGTGTTGGTTGTCATTGATGTCAACCCTTGAAGAAAGTTTGGTAGTGAATTACAGTAGCACAAAGGTTTGGGTAATGAACCCAAGTTTGTTTGATGGATAATGGTATGATTTTTTATATATATTTAGGTAAAACTATTCTATATGGATATTACATGTCATTTCATTTCTGGTGGTATGTGTAACATCACATAAATCCTCACGGTTAGAGAGTTATGTCCATGTGAAGTTGGAGAACCCTCATGAATCATCTAGAAGCCCCAAAAGGTCAAAGTAGTCAAAGTGTTTGCAAAGAAGAAATTATTTAAATAATAAAGTGAAGTGATGAGCGTACCATAAGTCAAAGAGGATGCAAAAGAAATTATTTAAATAATAAATTTAATGGAGAACTTATTGATTATGGAAAGTGGTTAAGTTAAGTGGACAAGTGGTTATAAGTGGGTTAATCCTAAAATAAGGAAAGTGGGTTAAGATGGTTAGAAGGTAACCCCTTGAGGAAGATACATAAAATTACAAATAAAAGGCAAGGGTTTCTCATTCAAATCACACTTTAATATCATTGAATATATATTTCTATGAAAGGTTATTTAGGCAGGTATTATTGATAGAGAAAAGTGCGGCAGAAAAAGTGTTGCAGGAAAACAATGGCAAAAAAAGTGGGATAGGAAAACTGCGGTAGAAAAAGTGTGGCAGGAAAAGTGTGGTATAAAATATGCGGCAGGAAAAGTGTGGAAGAAAAAGTGCAGCAAGAAAAGTGCGGAAGAAAAATCACAGCAGGAAAAGTGCAGTGAAAAATCACAGCAGAAAAAGTGCGGCAGAAAAATCACAGCAATGGATTCACGGCAGAAAAACCACGGCAACAGAATGCTACAAGAAGAAAAAAAGGTATGGTTCTCATATGTGTAGTGTTGAATTTATGAATCAAGTTGAGGGTTTTCCTTGTAAATATGTTGGATTCCCTCTTCGGATTTTATGGCGTGTTGTAGAGTGTTTATTAATTGGGTTGGTTGTCACTGATGTCAACCCTTGAAGAAATTTTGGTAGCACGATGGTTTAGGTAATGGAACCAAGTTTGTTTGATGCATAACGGTATGGTTTTTGAGATATTTGTAGGTAATATTATTCCATATGGATAGTACATGTCATTCCATTTCTAGTGGTATGTGGAACATCACATAACTCCTCACGGTTAGATATTTATGGCCATGTGAAGTTGGAGAACCCTCACGAGTCATCTAGAAGCCCCAAAAAGTCAAAGTGTTTGAAAAATAAATTATTTAAATAATAAAGTTAATGGAGAACTCCCTAAAATAAGGAAAGTGGAATCCTACATGAAATTATAAATAAAAGGCAAGGCTCTCTCATTTAATCACACTTGAACACATTGAATATCTATTGTTGTGTAAGGCTTATTGAAAATACTTATTGATACATCTGAAGTGGCGAAGTCTGAGGTAGCACGAAGGGTTGACAGCGAAAGTCTCAAAATAATAGTGAACACTTGAAAACCCTAAGTTCTGAGGTGTATGCAACTAGCAGTACAAAAAGATGCATACATACACATGCTACTAGTACAACAGGACGCATACATATGTAGGCTATCAGTATAGCAGGGCGTGTACTAGAGGTCAAAGACATGGAAGTCTGAGGAGATGAAGAAGTTGAGGTATTAGATTCTAAGAACAAGCTCCCAGGAATGTCTACAGTGATCAAAAGCATTAGATCTATCCACTAGGTAAAAAGGTATGTCATGTTTATATGAATATTTGGATTTTGATGTATGCTTGAGAAATGGTTATGGAGATTTCAGGATTCTCCCTAGAGCGACTAGTGGTTGCATGGGATCATTTGTATAAGTCATATCTACAGAATTACAGTGCTGGTATAATTTATCATTGATACATCTTCTTAGAGTTGTGGTACATCTTGTATTTCTTGGCATATGGCTAAGGGTTTTTATGGTACATAGTTGAGAGCTTGTATTTGTGAAGTGGTTGATGTATTGAAAGGATGAATACCAGAAAGGGTTTGATGTTTGGATCATGTCAGGGATATTATACTTGTTCATGATTACAAACACTTATATGGCACATGACTAGAGAGAGATATACAGATTTTGGGTAAAGGCACAGGGAACAAATACAGTCTGGATATAGTGACAGGTTACAGATCTATGTGAAAAAGTTACGGAGCATCAGAAGTCTTCAAGAGAAAGAAAACCCTAGTTTTTCAGAAGGCATACACAAGATGCATAACAGTTTGGTCACATACATACGTGGGTTGCATAATAGATAGGGTGCGTGCATGCACGTGCTGCAGCACTACAAGTCACGTACATGTTGTATTTTGTTGATACATGTTCAGTTCAGGTACAGATTGATTATAGGGAAGTTGTACAGGTTGGTTGTAGGTCAATGGTACAAGTTGATATAGTTATACAGTATTATATCTCACAATGATAGTGTGACAATGATTCCATCATTCTACTTATATGTCAGAGAGGTTGGACGAGGAAAGGACAGGTGGTAGTAGCCACCTTCCAGTTGTAGCCGAAGAACATAGGGGGTTGTAGCCTCCTTCTGGTTGTAGCTAGAGAATTGGGGAGTTGGAGCTTCCCTCAAGTTGTAGCCTAAGAAACTGGGGGGTTGGAGACTCCTTCCAATTGTAGATGGAAAACAAAGGAAGTTGGTGCTTCCAATAAATGTAATTCTTCAATACATATAAGAAAAACCATTATGTGTTTTTCTCCAACTTTGGGTTTCCACGTAAAAACATCGGTGTACTGTGTATGTGTATGATTGTTCATTTATTCATTGTTTATTTACTCTACAAATATTGGATAATAATTCTACATTGATATAACACTTGCATTATATGGTTAAAAAGGATTAGATTTATCTATTAATGATTCACCCCCCCTCTCAGTAATCCAACAATTGGTATCAAAGCAGTTTCCTTCAGAAATTAGTTTAACCACTGAAAGGTAGATCATGGAGAGAAACAACATGTATAAAAATGGAATACCATAGTTTGATGGATAGAAGTATGCATTTTGGAGCATAAGGATGAAGACATATATACAGGCACAAAGATTTGAAATTGGAAATCAATTATAGATGAATAGACAATAACAACAATTCTGTCGACAAATGACAAAGCAATGAAACTCGGTCAGAATAATTCCAAAGCCACAAATGCACTTCTGAATGGTCTTGGAGAATCGGTATTCACCAAAGTTGTACATTGTAAATCCGCTAAAGAGATTTGGGACAAAATTAGAAACATTTATGAAGGAGATTCAAAAGTCAAAGCAGCAAAGCTTCAAACTTACAGAGGTCAGTTTGAAAAACTAAAGATGGAGGAAGATGAGAATATTACAGCTTAATTTTTACAAGTCGATGAAATATTAAATTCAATCATGGGGTTGGGAGAAGAAATCAAAGAATCTGTAATTGTTCAAAAGGTACTAAGATCTCTTCCTATGAGATTTGACCCTAAGATATCATCACTAGAAGAAAGAGAAGATCTAAACTCAATAAGCATGGATGAACTACATGGAATATTCATAGCATATGAAATGAGAACTGAACAGGAAAATCTAGATATAAAAGAAGCATCCTTCAAAGCATCCAAAAGGTCAAAGAAAAAGGGAAATCAAAAAGAAAAAGAACATAGCAACAACAATGATGTATCGGAAGATGATGAAGAAGCAGCCAACTTCATCAGAAGATTGAACAAGGGAACCAACGGTAGGTATAGAGGTAAGATTCCTTTGATTTGTTTTAATTGTGATGGTATTGGTCATTTTGCTAAAAACTGTCCTCATAAGAAAAAGATAAATGATGAAGGTTACTCAAATAGAAAAGGTTACCATAAAGAAAGTTTTCAAGAAAATATTATGCACCAAAGAAGACATCTCATCATCATATGAAGATGAAGTCAATGGCAGTGAGACAGAAAGAGTTATATTCATGGCAATAGAAGACTCTGATAAAGAAGACTCCGAAGAAGAATATGAAGAGGCCAAAGAATAATATGAAAAGGAATAAGTTGACTACTGAGAATAATTGTTGTGTGACATAGAAGTTATCAGAAGAGAAATGAAGAAAAACAAGAAACTACAAGCGGAACTAGATAAGAAAGAAGACACTTGGGAACTAGAAAAAATGATCACAAATTTGAAGGTTCAAATTGAAGAAGATAAAAGAATTGAAGAAGCACTCAAGAACAGCTAGAAGGAAGAGACTGAAGAAATTAAACACAAGAACAACAATTGACAAAATAGAGACAAGAACAGCAACATGGCGGAAAAGGCATAATAGCCAACACATACTTATTCACTCCAATGTTACATATTTATAGTACAATGGGTGATGCCACCTCATAGAGATATTTGCTCTAGATCCTAAAATCATGCATTATGACTAGGCTAGGCAATCTTAACTAACTCATTAGTCATCACTTGAGGATATATTACTAATATCCTAAATGAATAATACAAATATAGGTGACAATTTAGACTTAGTGATTGGTAAAGGTAAGCCATAGGCTAACATTCCCCCACTCAATCACAAGTCCGATCAATAATACCAGCAATAAAGCATAAACTGGTATCAATTCCATGTCTTCATACTGAAACTCCTAAGCTGAGTCGCAATGAAGAACTGCCTGAAAAAAACCGCCAAATATGGATGCTAAGAAATCTGGAAAACCTCACTGTGTAATCATGTGAGCCAGAATGCCAACAAATTTATTCACTGATGTGAACTCCAATATGATGAGAGCGAACAAAGAGAAGTGAATCAGCTACTAGTCTGCCACATCCCTGAAAATGCCTGACAACTCAATCAATGCCAAGCTGTAATACATAAGAATCCATCTTTCATCTGCTAGGTCCAATGACCATCTAGGGGAACCAAATGTTCACATTATTGCTCTTAAAAAACAACATCCCTGTGTATGATTCAATATAGAACCATCATTCTGCCAAAATCTGCCATATACAGACGGCAGTTGCCCATCTGACAAATTCGATACCCATCTGGTATATTTGTTGTCGAAACTTTCAGTATGACAACCATCTGCAATTCCATCATAAATTCTATCATTAATTTCCCCCCTTTGTCAACTGAAAG